>JAQFZC010001681.1:0-27769 GCA_034695205.1 Dicyrtoma fusca | reverse complement strand
TTTACGCAGGTGACCAGTTTACAGGTGACCAGTTTACAGGTGACGAGTCGCGGAGTGACGAATCGAGGTAACACCCAAATGTATAACAAAGTTATCCGTAGGTCTACGGTCTGTATAAGAGGCCAGTTAGAAGACAAACAACAAGGGCGCCGCCCTTGTTATATACACAATTTTAGCCGGGTTCAGACCATGGAGTACATTTACCATTTTTACCGTAAAGCTAATAACATAATCTTATATGGTTTTTGGTTTTGGAAAATTATTCCCCCTCCCCACCATTCAACGCATAATAATTCCCAGTAGAAGCAAGTCAAGAATGAAATGCATACAGTCCCACTATGTATTTATAATATTTCTCCAGTCTCCAATGTATTTAGGACATGGATGCATGTATATCCCATGCGTGTTTGATATAGGAAATTGGTCAAGTAATGAATAAATAATTTCCCCTTTAATAATTCATCAACCTCTTATAAATCCCTGGCCTAAATCAACTGAGTAATTAAGTCCCCAATAACTTGTTCGAAGTTTTACTGCATTTATTTATTTGATTTATTTTTATTAAGGTATCAGAGATCATAATGTGATGCGTTCTATCAGAAGACATTATTAAGTATCAGAATTATTTAACGACACGTTGAAAATCGTTTTACTGGAATCCGTCGATGGATTGAACCTTTTACAACCATTTGAACAAAACAGCACCAGAAAAATGCCAAAGTGACATGGGTAAAAATAACTTTCTTATCTACGATACGGGCTATGCTTTATGCTTTTCCCACTTTTTGTTCATTTAATCTGACAGTTAGGGTGTCATTATTGATATACCAGCCTAAACCAATAATGACCGGCAGTAATAATATTGATGTTATTGTAGAATATGTGAACTTAAAACAATTGCAGATGCAATAGTAGTCTAGACACTATTGCCATAGCGTCTCCGTATTATTCGCTCTGGAGCAAATTGTGTGTCATGTTAGGGAATGCAGTCCGATCCAGAAGTTACACACTAATCTGACTGAATCTGTAGTATCTATTTACTACGAGGGATAGCCGTGACGACATTTACAAATTCGGAGTCCTTCAAGATTCAATTTTTGGGGTAAACACTGAACGTAAACGCAAATAACGAAGATTTTTGTTCAGTGATCTTCTAATCAGTCCCAGGTAAATGCATTCGTAGGCACTAGGTGGGAGCAATGTCGTTGATTCATCCCTGCTTGTACTTGGAAGCTCTTTAGCAGAACACGTAGCACAGTGTGTTAGATTTTATTCTTCTAGTTGATTTTTGGCCATAGCCGTTACAACCCACATGTTAATACAGACTTTTTGTTACGTAAATTAGCTAATTTGAGAGTAATCTTGTATAAATGTTCCTTTAAGTGTGTTAGATATTAGATTATACATAGGTGCTTATCTGCATTAATACTTTGTATGAAAGATGTAATACAAATACAATAAAAATGAAAAAACTAAAACTAAATTAGTGACAGCTATGACATTCCTACGTCTGTATCCTAACAAACGCGTGATTAATTATTATTATTAAATATTCTTTCCGTACGAAAATGCCTATGGAATCTATCTGTGCTGTATTTCATTTTAAGAATATTTTACGACAATCTATTCAAAATAAAAGTACACCATAATTATGCATTATGAGCGCTTCAAATTATGATTTTTGAGTGGCTGAATTATGCTCGATTATGCTCTTTGGAAAAATAATTAAGCTTTTTAATTTTCTGTTAAAAACTACTTTTTATCAATGAAACATCGACAATGACTAATTATAAAGCAAACGGGTAGTAATAATATGTTGTTTTTGGCACTGCTTTAATATATTTAGTTTATCATGGAATGGAGGTCAAGGAGTGACTACAACTTGGGAAAATTGAAGATTCATTCGGCTCATCTGTCACTTATTCTTTCTGACGTGTATGTATTTCAGGCCTTTTTTGTGATTATGTTTTTTAAATTTTCATTATGTTTTTTATGCTTAATGTGCCTTTGAAACAGTTTTTCGTTATTTCGATTCTATATACTACCAAAAGCTTATAAACATGGTCACCACGGTAAGACTGATATGCTTTTTGTGCTTTATGATGTGCATGAAATGTAGATATTGCTTTCTGTAGATTCAACGCATTTAGTTTTGGTCTGTAGATTCAACGCATTTAATTTTGGTCTGTAGATTCACTATTTTTAATTTGATTCTGTAGTTGCACAGTTCTTGAACAATGTTGAGTTTACTGCTTGATATATTTACATCTCTAACCTCGATCGAGTCATGACAACATTTTTCAAGCACAGTGCACCTAAAGAATCAAATTAAAAATGGTAAATAGACAGACCAAAACTTAATGCGTTGAATCTACAGAAAGCTATATCTACATTTCAAGCTATTTCAGAGACCGTAATTTTGCTTACCCTACCCGACTTTTTAGAGGCCTGGCGTGTCCTTATTCACAAGGTACTCTCTCTCTCTCTCTTCTCCTCTCGGAAAAAGACGCCGTGAACGCAAATATTTATTGGTTTTGTTTGGTTGTACCACTTTTTAAGTAGGTAAAGGACATATGTATAATGTAGTATAATCTATGGTATTTATTTATCTACTTAAGTATCACGTCTTTCTTGTAATGAATTTCTCTCAAACCAATACACCCCTGGAAAACGAAGCAATCGCAGATGCTAGCCTCCGTTCAGTTTTTGGTCTATTTCTATTTATTACTTTTTTTGACTAAAAAGATATGTATAACGAATGAATAAATATTTTATATATTCACTAAATAATATTTATTATTTTTTTTACTTATTTTAAACACATCATCGGGACTAAAATGAACCATACAAACTAGTTCAGTTGTAAATCTGTATGAGCTACAGTTAAATATTACTTGTGTATTTTGTATTACAGACGTTAACTTGTTACAAAAATTCGGATTCGTATAGTGAGTCCGTTGGGCTATCCTCGTTGGAGGACATGCAGTGATGACTATGTTTTGCTAGTAAAGTTCGTCTTTCCCGCGGGTTATCGTAATTTCAATAATACTTACTAAAAAAACAGATATGCTAGAAAAGTGACAGAGTACAATTTTATTTACTACGGCACCAATTTACGAAAATACGTGCAGTAAAGCTTCTTTTGGAATGTTATATTGTACTATTTGTATCTGGTAGTTCAAACCGTTCGTGAATTAATCATACTATGTAGTTAACTACTGGAATTATTAATCCAGAATAAACTTGCTCGCAAAAGTAGGATACTCACAAAGTTGGGTAGTGCTGGATTGTATATGAACATTATTGTAATGCGGGACAAATGCTCCCAATGCCCAAAAAGGATAAAATGTATCCCAAAGTAACAAGAGACTAGATGCATCACAAAGAGTATTATTTTGTAAATTCGGATGCATAGCAAACAAATGAAACTTGGAACATCGTTTTCTAATTCCTTTTTGAAATATGCTTACCATTACTTTGAAATACAGTGATAGAAGAATTAACAATTGAAGGATTAAATTGATCACATTAGCTTCTTCCCGTCACGCCTCCTCCGCTCCGTGTGGAAAATTATGGAGGGGATTCCAAACGTTTGCAGAGACGAGTACGTTGACCCTATAAGATGCATCTTGACTCATCTGACCCTCCCCCCCCCCCTCTCCAGAAATAATAGAGCGATATTACGTTGACCTTCAGTCTAGGCTACAAAATCTCTGCGAATAATATTCTCAAGTTCAATTAGTTGACCCGTTTCTCCGCATTATCTGGTATTTGTCTGGGTAAAACTATTTTTTACTTTGATATAATATTCGATTTTGTAGCGTAAAAACACATTTTTTAGCTTAAGAAACTACATTGGTATTTAAATGTTGTATTTTAAATTACACAACGGCATGAAGCCACTGTTACACCTTTTATTGTACCATGCATCATTTATCTTCTCTGGAGCTCTGACTCCATGCATTAATACTTCTAAATCGAGTCACAATTTTATGCTCAAAATATCTGATTATGGGTACATATTTTGTTCCACTTCGGCATTGCATTGGGAAGGGATTACATCCGGGGCTGTTTTGACAATGGACCGGAATTTGTCATTATACCGAAAAGAAAAAGGAATACCAGCGGATTTATTATGGTTTAGGTATGTGTTATAATTAATACATATGCTCATTGTAAAATACCAGAAACAAAGAGAACCACAACCGACATCCAGTATTGAATTTTGGGAAAAAATTGGGGCTGTGTATAGCTACTATAGCTCTTAAACTTGCTACCGCAATGATGGCCGATTTCTTCTCGCGAGGCGATAAATGGGAGATTTAATGCTAAACTTGATTGAGGATAACTGTTTCTTCCCAGAGTAAAAGGCCTCTAAATTAAGAGCCAGACTCTAGAAAAAGCTTTTTCTAATATCAATCTGCTCGTGTTGAGCCTTTTGCAGATTTGCTATTTGCATCTATTCAAGTTCTTATGTGAAAATTATGTGAGTAAATAAATATAAAGGGGACAGACTGACATGGAACATTCACTGAGCTATATAATCTAATGCGTTTTGAGTGGAAGCCAAGAGGAGGGAAATTTGTCACTGAGAATTAATGAAGGGTAACAGAAGCACTAACTAACAATAACTTAAAACTCCTCGACACCCTTCCCTGTCTGATGAATTCTCCATTTTCCCTCCGTAAACTTGGTCCATGAGGCGTGAACTATGTGAGAGAGCCTTGTCGGATGATACCACACTTGGTGCTACATCGTCCAACAGACATAAGAAACCAAAAGAAGATACATACACAAACACACAATCTACATGTGCTTCGAATTGGGAATAGAAATGAGCATACGCTCGCAAAATGGGGAGGTAATGAGTTGTCATCTCATCTCGTGTTACTCGATAATTGGCCATTTTTACACCCTGACGTACGAAAGTCATCTTGTACTTTACAGATTCCTTCTCGCTCCGCTGAGCTAAAAATATTCAATTTAACACACTCAACCCATTCCAGTCCATGCTGAGCTAACAATACGCCTTCAATTTACATCCGAATTGGAGTTTATAGATATTTCTTGGCTACTTTGTTACGCCGTTTTAGCTGGATGTTCCTATACGCATGAGGAAACGTACATGATTATTATTTATAGAATATTTAAATTCTTGGGAATGCTCATCATAAGTACCTACTCAAATGTACTCCAAGGTACATATACACATATACCTACATATGACTTTTAAACTTCTCCCCATACTTCCTTCCCCTTAATGATGGGTCTTCCTTTCATGTAGGGATTAAACACACAAAGGAACGTGTAAGTAAAAAACAAAAATCATCACCAAAAGCAATATAGGTAGGTACATATATATTATCGTGTCGAAATATTTTGTCCTATACAAATATATTGGGTCCAAAAGGGAAATCGGGGATTATTGAATCCAGTAATTTCTTTTCGTCTTCTATATTTTCTAATTCTAACCTACACGCGCATCTGTGGGTATAATCCTCTTTACTCTCAAGAGTCATGGACATGGACAAAGGGTCACACTGTCTGCACTGTGCAAGAGCATGTATGACCTTTCAAAGTCACAATATTGCCTCTTTATTTCCACAAATATAAGCATTTTTCAATTTTAGTTATTTCAGTCTATTTGTTTCCATGCATGTTTAAAACAGTTGTTATTAGTCATCGAACAAAGCTTTATCGGGTGTCATGTACCCTTAAATTTCTGTCTATGTGTAATAAGGATATAAAATAACGGTAGTTATATCAAATATATTGTGTTCTACTAATGGAAAAGATGTCTTATACAGATATCAAAATGCTATCATATATCTGACAAAATATCATGGATTAAAATGAAAGTTATACGGTATAAGGGAGAGGAGGGAGGGTTGATATCCATGCTACTGTTGACTGTCTCCCACTTTGACTGTGACTCTGATTACATTTTTTCCGTCGGACTTTACCGACACTCATCACTTTAGTTCTGTGCCCAGCAATTCTGTTTCGAATACTATGGAAGGACAGGGACCATTATTTTGTGAAGAAATCAGGTCGTCTTGAGACGTTTAATATCATAGAGCTACACGAGAAAGAGAGACTCCCTAGGGTTTTAGCCAGTTTGGAAATATGAGTGAAGTAGAAGACGATTCGGCTGTCTTCTCTTATCACGACTCTCATTCCTAACCCCTGACCTGGTGGCGAATTATCGATTAGTCACAGACTCCCGTCTTTTGTCCCCACCACCATGAAATTGTAAATTTCTTCACACTCCGTCCTACTGTTTCCACAATCTCCGCAGAGAGAACCGAGCTTTCTATTCAATTCAATTTAATACTGACTCGTCTCAAGCTCACAATTTCTTGACGCTATCAGCGTCAGCTCTCTGGCTCCTGAATCTCTGTGTAGGCATTTTATCTCCCTTCAGTTCAGTAGCGCTTCCAACTATGTAACTCCATGGGCACATTGTTATTACCTGGGACGGGGACGAAGACATAAGACACAAGAGACAGGGCTACATTTATTAGCTTCAAAGCATCGCATGGTCCTTCTACCAAGTCTCAAGTAAGTACATTATACATACTTCTTAAGAAACAAAAAAGTAATACAATATGTCATGGCGTATCTGTATTCTACTCTGAAAATTTACATAAAAAATTTCCTTCAAGACGGACACATGCTCAATTACACTTTTTTCTCCCCCTTTTCCAAAAATCCTTTTCATTTGTGTCTGCATGAGCTCTGAGCTTTTGTAACATTGCCCTCGTATTTAGATTTACACTGTATACTGTGTACTATCACTTACACAAGCGCATTCACTTTTCACTTAATGAATTTCTAATAGTACCTTTGTATAAAACTTATACTAATTAAAGTTGTAAATTTCAAATTAATTTACTAACATTTTTGATCTTATCTTTAAAACAAGATTAGCCCAAGTAGTAAACTGAAATTATGAAAATAAATCTACCTCAAACCCTAACTTTTGTGCTTCTATACTTACCTTGTAGCTACTGAGACTGCACTTTCACTACTAGTCTTTTTGTTTTTACCTCTCTCTCTCTCTCTCTCTCTCTCTCTGAAGGACGAAGTGAAGTTGCGTAGGTTTTTTTTTGCACCAAAATAATATACCTAGTTGGATTATTATTATCTCAACTCATTTGCGCCAAATTATTACAAATTGTAGGTAAAGTAAGGTTGGAGGGTTGAGGCTTCAGTTCAAGCTGGTCAAGTCTATAAAGGCAACTTTATGACAATAATTATTAGATAGTTGGTGTAGCGCTGATCACCTTATTACACCAGATTATCCTATAAGAGTAATGAGTACCTTCCCTCCAAACAGCTTTCCATTGTTACGTGAACGAGAAACGAGTCTAATGCTTCATATGAAGATGATCAGGATAATGATTACAATTAGGATGGAAGTAATGAATTGCCACCGAGTAATATTATCTCGCTGCCTTCTGTACTTCATTTGGGTTTACATACTCGCATTTCATATTCAGCTCAGAAAAAGGAAGCTCAGAAACGTGTATAATGCAGGAGAAGGTACATGGATAATTATGTATCTCGAAAAAAGTGTAAAGCAAATATAGAACATTTTTACAACATAACAATACAAGAAATTAGACTCTACACGCTCATGATCTACTTCTCTCATCGTGACTGATGTTCATGAGACCGACGATGAGCTGTAGCCTCCCAGTATGCTCGTTTACTTCATCTTTGAAAGTGCAAACGATGCTGTCTACATTTTCCCAAATGTTATACCGTTTGCAATTAAGTATGAAAAACCAGGCTAACTCCATATACGTTTTTTTAAGTTTAAAAAAAGCGTTAATTGCAGAATACATTTATAAATTGATTAGTAATATTTTAGTAATAAATTAAATTTTGTAGTTTTAGAAGAATGCAGTTAAAATATTTTGAATTTTCGACATATGCTCGTTTTATATAAATGTATAGATACCTTGGTTTGGAAATTTGATGTTTTTCAAAACTACGAGATTGTGCTATACGCAATGAAAAGATAAGAGTAGGTAGTAGAGTTTGTAGAGTTGTACATAAAGCTCAATTACAAGGAACAAAATTACATAGAAATATGACAGGAAATCATATCAAATCAAAGCAAAGCAATGATGCAAGCAACTATCACTGAAATAACCATAAACTGAGAAATCCAGTAAGGAACCGTGATCAACATCATAATAGCTTTAATGCTATGATCCACGAGCATCCCTACATACTAGAGACACTACCCACTTCAACCGACCACTGCCAAGTTTACAAATCATTAAAATAAGCGTATTTTTTTTTGTCTACTATATTTCCTCTGTACCGCTCACAGTTTTGCCATGTATCCATTCTTCATCATTAAGGTACAAGATGAAGCCGAAGTGAGACTCTCTCATAAAAAAACTACATGATGCTATTCTGTATTTTGTATATTATTTCGGTAGGATATAAAAGTTGCAGGATGAATGGACGTCGTTTGGGACTGTCGTTTGTTCAGACATGTAAACTGTCTTGCTTGTTTTTGAATGTTGCCAGTCAGAATGACAAGATTTGTTAAAAGCTGGTTACTGGTGTGTTCATTTTGTTTTCGTGTTCCCTTGTCATCCTTTATAATCAAATAATAGACTATGAAAGATAATTTCCTTTGACAGAATATAATTTTTGTGTGATGTGAGCGTCTGTTCTCGAATACTATATATATTGAACTTGTTCACTTCATCATTTTTCAAACAAAAAGACGTTTTCCGAGGAAATGTACCAAAAATATAATTTAAAGAGATGAATAGAAGATTTTTCTTCAAATTAGGTTTACATTATATTTTGGCGTGATGAAAACTCAACGGTTTATCAAATCTTACGAAAATACGTGGCACACGGAACGGCATGTCGGTCTTACGATCCATTGTTACTTCTCCATCATTTTAAGTATAACTATAACAATACTTTTTCTGAGTAAAAAAAATTATTTCAAATAACTTCCCCCTCCACATCCTTTCGTTAGCACTCTCCCCACCAAGCATTTACAATCAGGTATTATTACCACCATCATACTGTTCAGTCCGAAGGAGCCCGTAAACTTAGGTACCTAATGTACAGAGCAGTAGACGCCGACTTCATCTGAATGATTTCGAGATGTTCTACTTATGTGAATTAATGTTTTTTTTCTAAAATCGAGAATACTAAGGTGCACTGCGCATAGCTACATCAGTTTTCCTTCTAATTATAATTGTGCACAATATCCATACACGAACCTGTAAGTGCTTACAAACAAGAATCCAATCAAAAGCTATTTGGTAGCAGCTTGATTCTAAACTTACACCGTCCAATAGAATTTGACAAATTGCTTGAAAGTGTTTCAATTTCGATACTTTAAAGCTATTTAAGCACTCTACAGTTTTAACTTCGACATAGCATGTCGTTATACATGTACAACAGCAAAGTGTAAATATTTGGAATACTTAAGAGGGTTTAGATATTTTGGCAGAGTTGTATCCTTGTACTGAATTTCGTTTGATTATAGACTGTTACCTAATATACATGTTCAAATATCATGTATGAGCTCAATTCGAAGCAATTTTGAAAATTTTGACTCCTTCTGGAGTTTTGCGGGGTGCTTGAGTTCGGAGCAGTCCAGTAGCTACATGGATAGTTGAGCACATTTGAATTTCGGAACTGATAGCATCGCATCGGTCATCAATTGATCTAATTTTCCTCAATGCTGTGACTATTACGTAGTTATGAAAATGAAAACAACACGTACTACATAACAATTCAAAATCTAAAACCATTGAATATTCAGTTTAAAAAATTTATTTTCGTATGTATTTATTTAAACCGTTCAGTTACTTCATAGTTACCCAACTACTTGTACATTCTTACTATACATACATGCCTAGAGTAACCAAGTCGTGTAGTTTTGAAGCTTTAAGGGGATGATGATGGAACTCTCGAAAAGGAGTAACTATATTAGATTATGTAGTAACAAGAGGAACCGACAGAAATATGAAAGTTCTTTCGGGTGACTTAATAACAAAATCGCCAAAATCGCCCACTTTTAAAACAAGTTTTCTATTTATGTAATCTTTGGGTAAATATTCGACCGTCTAAATATGTACAAGGTACATGACTGTTAGGCATGGTTTGTTGTATAACTAGGTAATGTGTGTGCTTCAGCAGTGGACGAATATTGTAGAAATATTCCTGGAGAAGATAGTGTCTGTAACTGTATGTGTAGTTACTGTAGTATCAATTATATATTATGTGAATGTAGTTGCAGTTCCATTCCATTTTGTGGGCTTGTGGGGTTACTGCAAACAGAATACAGAATAAACATGTATAGCCTCACAACTAGGACTCTAGAAATAAGAATAGCAAGAGTGGGCAAATATAATAATAGCACTTTAGAAGCACAGGAGAATCTTGAGTAAATAGTAACCAGAGTCAGAGAACCAAAGTCAGAATAACCAGTAGAGAGGAGCCCGGAGTAGAGCTGCCCGTCAGTATTCGTCCTCCATATTCCATAAACTCTGTCCATCTCCTTTCTTTACTTTTTGTTTCGACGAAAATATCTAAACAAAACTGATAATTTAATTGAGCTAGGAATGTCATGGTGCGTAATATTTAATGAAGGAAATTGCTTCTCATTGAAACATAGAAGGACTTGCCATGAGGAATAAATTCCAGAGCACATAATATAATATAGCAGAGGCATATTTACGTAGCGATAGCTGGATGTAATAGGTGACCATAGTAAATGTCCATGGTGCCTACAAAGCTTCTTCGACTGCCTTTCATTGTGTCCCAAACCAGTAATTTTGCAAAAAGTAAAAACATTGTGGCCCATTTTGAAGACATGATGGAAGGACAATTTATTTTATATTTCGGATATCACATTAACTCCCATTCTTCCTACTCCCTGTCACAGTCAGTGCAATCATAATATCCAGCTCCTATTTAATATTTATCCTATAATTATTATTGGACAAAATATATTCGACACTATATGCTAAATAAATATCCTTCAATGACAGCCACAACTCCTAGACTGGCTTCTGGCAACTGCTGGTTTGCTCACAACTGAAGAGACTTCTTGCTATTGCCATTGATATTGTCAACTTTTCTGCGTCTATCCTTTACTGGGAGTGAGTGATGTTTATGTATATACCTTTATTAAAATAATTTCGCTTGCATAATCAACGTCTAGCGAATACGAGAAGGATAATGCCGAGCACATAAGTAAGTAGCCAATGGCTAGTCATTGGTAGACTCGTCGAATGGCAATCCTTTCCACTGATTATATGCTTTGGAGGTCTTAAGTGGCTCATTGAATCTCTAGTTCTGTCTAGTAGACTTCATGGTCGTCTAATATCTATGTACTTAGGACAAACATATACCTTACTTCAACTTTAAGCTCTTGACTTAACTTTGGGAAATGGTGGTTGGTGGTCGACTTCCAAATAAATAGTTCATGGAGTACGCATTATCCGAAACATCTCAACGGTAATTCCCGCAACGTCCACATTATTGATAGAAAAGCTGCATTTATATTTTCTCCATAAGGGATTCCCTCATTTTCTAACCAGTACTTTTGAAAAGTTGAGAGGTAAAGTGAGCATAATTAAATCAACATTATAAATTTATAAGTTCCCTTGGAATCTTACGCAACAAACACGATCCGTGTCTTTGTCCCACACACACGTGGGAAAGTAGTGATGATAAGATGACGTATTTACAATATAAATTAAACGCTCTCACTGTCACCATGTGCAGCTCTTATACAGCCAACTTTATATCTTCCCTACTACATCGTCATAGAACATGGATAGTGTCATAAAATCGTCGTTTGTATCTTTTTTGAAATCAAAAAACAAATATAAATTAAATAAATACTTGCACAGGAAACATACATAGAGGAACAGGAGATTGTAATGCTTTGTTTGAAGTATGTACCTACAGACAGTTACGTAGCTCTATTCTCTATTCCATATCAATATGATTTGAATCGGAAACAAACTACAAAACTACATACAAAAGTACAACACAATGACACAATCCACCTACTATGGATACATGGGGGAAATTGTTAAAAATTTATGGGAGAGAAGGGGATGGAGCGGGAGAAATTAATAGGAAAATAAACTTTGGGTGAAAGGTGATTAAAAGGGCGTTCCTGTTTCATATCTTAGTGCTGTCTTCCTAAACGAATGGATGAGATATATAAGTCAAGTGCGAATACTGATAATAGTGGTTGTGGTGAATCCATAGGGACACTTCGGAGCACGCTAGGACACTGAGGTTCGGGAGATAGTATACCCACCCACTCAGTGTCACACTCAAGACCAGAAGGTATCTCAAGAGACACTATATAGCCATGCATTTTACAGATATACCGATTTTATTTCCAGCAGCAGTTCTCTGTTCCATATTTGATAGGGCCATCCGGATTCCGGACACGGTATTGGGCAATCCAGCATTCAGATGCAGATACTATGTGACAATAACAACAACAAAAGTTGACAGAGGAACAAACTGTATTTGACAGATACAAAGAGATGAACTACCTACCTGTATTTCTGCAGTGTTGGCCAATGAATGTAGGTGGGTAGGTATACCAACTGATATTTCGGGATAGTAGGGACGGTAGGTATGTAATGTAAGTAGAATGATTTTGAATTTGAATATGAATGAATAAGTTGTGTGGTTTGCTGGTAGTATTATTATTGGTTTTTGTTGTGGTGGATAAATGTCAAAGGATATTCCGGTTTCCAGTCAAGTGAAATGCAATGAGCTCAAGTAGTAAGGTTTATATAGTTGACAGGGTTTACGGGTAGAAGTATGTACGGAGACGGGTAGCCAGAGAGAGAGAGAGAGAGAGCAAGATACAAATGGAGACGATGTTATTTAGTATTGACATTCGTTTTTGTATTCTTTTGGTTTAGAGTGTGGTAAGAGGAGAGCTGGTGTGACCAATGGGAACATTATTGACTCTACAAGCTTCAGGCCATGGGAGTCGTGTGGAGGGCCGGTCTACGGCTTGGAACGTCCCGCCCAGTGGTCCCCATGGAGGCGGCCTTTGGGGCATAGATGTGAGGGGCTCTTCAGCACGGAGTTTCCTCTCGTACTTCTCAGATCCAAATTACAGTTTGATGACGATTCTTCTCGAGGCTGGACGTACGTGGCTTTTGCGGTTCCTCATTAAGTGCAATTAAGGACAATTGCCATCACGTGTGCACCCAATTTTTCTATTATTAGTCCTATTGTTCCCAGCTCTCCGAACAACCTCACAACTGTGATCTCCTACTCTCCGGTGTCTCCTCATTTACTATCATCTTCACACCGTTTTTTACACCAATTCCACGGACAAGACTTAATCACACAACTGCCACAGTTCCACTCCTGACTGTGCTATTTAAATACCATACATCTCCAAAAGTCAAAGCCCAACTCCAGCACCCACACGAGACTAACTGTCAACTGTAGTGAAAGAGACACCGAAGTAACTAAAAAAAAAATAAAAAATACTGCCTATACAGGTGTGTAAAAAAAATAAAAGGTTGACGGTGTGCCATTGAAAGTTGAAAGTTGGAAGTTAAAAAAAAATTACTCTAAACGCAGTGAATTAATTCGGCTGTAATCATCGTATCGTGGGCTGTAATCCTAATTTTTTTAATCTGTATCTGTTGTCTGTGTTCGAAGTTTGTCCTGATCTTCGACGTCTAAGACCAAAGACGGTTTTTGTTGTTTTTGTTCGTCTTTTTTTTCTTTCAAGTTTCTTTTTCTTTGAATTGCGGACAGGAACGTTCCCAGTAGTGATTCAACTGAGAGATCGAAAATTGTGGAAGTGACGGAACCTCTGTTACGACGTTGAACTTTGGTGATCTAGCTAGCCCGTTCCCGGGACTCGGGTTGAGTCCTGTTCCCGCGGACGGGCTAGATGAGATGCAACATCAACCTGCATCTTCGTACCGTGCGGCGGCTGCAGCTGCGGCTGTTGCCGCATACCAAGAACAAAACTACCGGGCGGGCTACCCTTTCCCTCCACAAAATCCGTATGCCGGATATCACCTTGGAACCCCATACCCGCCTCAATGTTCTTCACCACCTAAAGATGGTAAGCCAACATCTCTCGTCTCTCCCGTACGAGCAGATGAAGACCCTACTCTGTCTGTTCTTGTCTTGTCTAAATCTGTGAATCAGTTGGGATGACTATTGACTATGATTTGTCAAGTTAAATAGTTAAAGTTTGATGATTTTCAAATTGTGACTTCATCGTACAGACAAAATATTCTTTAAATAATCTCTCCTGTACTGTAGACAGTTGTGCAATTGAATTTATATCAAGTCGGGTAATCTAAAAACTAAATCTACACTATGCTATATACTACAGATAGATAGACGAAGGAATGGGTATAAATTTTAATCTTAAAAAATGGTGCCAGGATACAGACTTAAGAGAATGAGCAATGGAATGTTGCTGTGAGAATGTTTCTTATTTACTTTTGTCGTTTAGTTGTGTTTGTGAGTGTGTGTCATGTTCTTGACAACTATTTATATCTCTTTCTTATCTATTGTGTACATGTTTAGAAAACTAGTGTCTTTATCTCCAATGGCTAGCCCAGTATCAGTGTCTGTAACAGGTTAGATTTAAAGTCTCAAGTCGCTGGCTCGAGCAATCGCTCTATAATAACAATAACAATAATAATAAAAATGAAGTGCAGTATGATATGAAAAAAATAGCAAACTACATATTTTGGAACCGCAAAGTGTGCAATGGAATCTTGGAATCAGATAGGAAAATCGATTTTCTTGTAGGAAAGGACAGAGCGAGTTTTCAGAGTACAATGTCCTATTTCCCGAGTTAAAATTTAATCTCAGTTTCCTTTATAACATGAAAAATGCAACGGATGATGGGATAATAACTTCATTAGTTTCAACTTTTCTAGAGATTTTGTATCAAATACCAAAGTTTATTTGTTTAGTTTCCTAAATTCACTCGTGTTTAGGTACGCTATACATAGACAAAAAGAAATATTTTTTAAAAAACATACTTAAATCGTGTTTAACAAATTTAATGTAATAAAAATAATTCTTTTTTCTTTTTTTTCTTCTTGACTGATTATAGACGTACTATATTTTCATGCCGCTCCATTTTCAAGTAAGTAAATTATTCTGAAAAGAAAATACAATTTTCAAAAATGATTTAGAATTGGAAACAATACAAAGTGTCTTAAACGTTGAACGTATGTATATACTTCACTTGCAAAAGTAAACAGTTTTTGACAATATTATTAATGTTCACTGATAACTCACAGTACGTCTTTCCTGTAACGTCACACCTGTGTAATTTTAAAAAGGAATTTTTTGACAGTTCCAATTAAAAATATGCAAACTATAGTTATTAGTTTTCAGATATTTAAATGTATCACATCGTTGTTGTTGAGTTCAAGCAAATTGAACTATCCCTTATTGCTAGGTCGTATTCGTATACCCTACTATTATGTGTACTAAAGTGTGTCAATAATGTCTAGTCTATCGCTATATATATATGTATACCTACCTATGTATAGCTAACCCTTCATTGCATGATTTAATGTGAAGAAAAAAAAATCACTTCATGTTGACGTACCGCACCATTTTTTGTTCACATAGTGTGTAGGACTTATGATTAAATAATAGAATGATTATCCCCTCGAAGCCCTTCCGATAATAGTACAGACAGATCAGTCAAGTTCACCACTTCTTGTCTCATGCAAACCATGACCAGTATTTACTTTATTCTGAGCAAATAATAATTACCTATGGGACGATGGCCATGTCGCCCGCCGACCGAGCACTCGGCAGGAAGGTAGGTGGAACACAATTGCATTGTCCCAAGAAAAAAATTAGACTGTCGGTTTAATACAAATCAACAAGCGGATTATGAGTAAATAATGAAGGGGTTGAATTTAAGTTGCGTGTCATCCCTACTCACTTATTCTATTAGTGGCCGTCAAACTCCTCGAATATCACCTTTGGGAATTCTTTTTCTGAACAAGAAAGATAAATCCTTCCTTGGGTATAAATTCGTAATCGTAATCGTAGACGTAGATGAACCACAATTGGCACATATTGCATGACAAATCCCAAGTTGATCCTAAGTCTAATTTAATAAGTGCCACTTGTGATCTCGTATGTGCATATATTTGTCTAATTCTAATTCGTATTTTAAGAGTGCCAGCACAGTGTCTAATGTCTGTCTGTCTTTCTTCAAGAATATATTTATTTCTTAATTTGTAAGTACGTGTAGTAAAAGTAATAGGTTAACTTATATCTAGGAAGGTTTAGCTACGACTATCAAAATCACGAATTCTTGTGAGTATGCATAGGAAACTAAATGTAAAATGTATCATCCAGTGTTTCGTTTCTTTCACACACTGTTATTGTTAGATCTAAAAAGAATTAGTACCTAGTTTTGGTAGTAGATCATTTGTACGTATTATCACGATGCACGTTAAATATCCGTATAATCACAGTTGTGTTCTCAGTTTATGCTTACATGTGTTTGTAATGTGATACCTAGAACCGAAAGAGGAGCCCGGAGGACTGCGACTCAATGGGAAAGGGAAAAAGATGCGGAAACCTAGGACCATCTATTCGTCTTTACAGTTGCAGCAGCTGAACCGTCGCTTTCAGCGTACTCAATATTTAGCTCTCCCAGAAAGAGCCGAATTAGCTGCCTCTCTTGGTCTCACTCAGACGCAGGTAAATATATATTCAGCTCTGATTATTCTTGTCATATTTTTTTTCTTCGTCTTTTACTTCTAATCTTTTTTTCTAAACTAACATTGCATAATAAATTTCTAGACGGTCCTTGTCAGAGAGAAACTGAAGCAATATCAGTATTTTCCAGCTACGACCTACCTACATGTTTACATTCAGATAAATTTCTTGGTGCGAGTTCAGTCCCTGCATGTTGTATGTATTGTAACTACTGTGACTGGATATACTTCTAGGGGTGTTAGTGGAGTTGATGTTATTTTACGTAACAGCTCCAGCGGTATCAATTGAATAATAGCAGTTCAAATAAAACATATTTCTAGGTAATCTAAATCGGTCTGCACAAATGTTTGTGACCACATTTAGTACGACCATCATTCGAGAACAACCACCGATTACGTAGGCCGAATGCCGATATACCTACCTTGTCGGATTCTATGGGGGTGTCCCTGTTTGTAAAAATACATGAGCCGACAAAATATATCTATCCCTGTATAACAAAAATTTAGAAATACTATACCAAAACTAGGGATGACCTGTGTTGAGAGAAGTTACGGAATATAGAGCTACCTACGTAGTTGGAATGGTTTCTCACTGAAAGAAATATGGGAAAGGGACGATAGATAGAATATGTCCTGGATCATGTTATTCTCATTGAGAGTTGTAAGCTCTTCCTTTAAGTACCCGCCTGATGAGGTTTATGTAGTTTGTTGTAGGATTATCGTAAATCTCAAGTTTTCAAATTACTTTACAAGTGCTAAGTCCTTAAATCCGAAAAGGATATTTGCCTTTGCTTTTCGTTTTCTTTTCAAAGATACACAGGGCTAGCTGTACACACATATACTATCTCTACTATAGCTATGGCTATATATATTTTTGTAGATGTTTAGATTGTTAGTTGGCTGGTTTGGTAAAGGTACTTTTCTCACGCCGGCTCCTACTAATACAGCATATTACAGCCTGATGTTCAATTTGGCTCTCAACGTCTCAACTTGCGCCATTTGTTTGCCTTTGTTAAGTGATATTTAGTACTGTTCATGGGGAACCGTGGATTTTTATGTTTTAATTACCCCAATCATACAATTATATTCAATAATATTGTATTTAAGTCGGTAAATTTATTGTCCGACCACTTTCTTTGAAATTTATGAAGTGCAAAACAGCATGGATAATTGAGCTAATCCCCCACTAATGATTTATTTCATTTAGATCCCAGATTTCAAGCATTTGTAACTTCTAACTGGGCGCAATCAATACACTTATCAATATGTTTGCAATGCAATAAATTCGTAAATCCGTTTTAAGGTTTTAACAGAGCAGGGCAGAGTAGCTAGTGTCAGTATACAGGAGGCAGCTAGGTACTTAGGTAGAATCAAAAGTGTCCGTAATGGAGCGAATGGTAGGTTATCCGTAGGGAAGTTTGGCACGGTCGAATAAATTCAAATTCGACTCTGTCTTCACTATTACAATGAACATTGGGTATCACTGCGGCCGGCACAACAGACCAGAGCAGAAGGGAACAGCTGTAGGACTTGAAAACACTAATTATTACGTTGACGTGATACAGAAACGCCTATACACAAGTTTCTTTTACATAGTATACTCATCTATACTGTATGGCTATGGCTATTCTGTGCTTCCTTACATACTTACCGTACCTGGTGGACAAATTGTATATCTGTGTTTGTACGTATTGATTTCAATGGATGACTAGCAGGGCGAAGGAACCAGAACCAAAATGAAATAGCGCAAGGCTGTACTTTTACATCTTTTAAGTATAAGTTTTGGGAGGAATTGATCGGAGGTCTTTCTTTTTGTCTAAAGGGGAAAAAAATAACAATGCTCTGGTAACATGTTTTTGTTCTCCGTGGCAGATCACATTGTTATACAATTCTCTCAGTGAATTTCTTCATAGTCCACATGCTGACTCTAACTCTGAGACTCTCTGACGGACGGAACGAAGACAAGATTCAAACTTGCTACAATTATTATTTTGACTCTAAAACGTGTTAGACATATTGTGTCGAGATTGCAGTAGACACCTCTTTGAGTTTTATAGACTTGCAAACGAGTAAGGTACATAGCTACTCCATTTCCCTCCACTCAGAAACGAGTCTGAGATCTCTCTCTGCTAACTGTAGGGGAATGTGTGGTTATTTCATCTAATTTTGTTTTTGTGAAGCCCTGTCGTCCTGTCCACAAGTGTATTGTCTTGCCGTCCTCAATAAAACATATAGTACTGTCTCTATTGTGTGGAAGTAATGGAAAAAGCCGAATCATTATTTAACTTTGTACAAGCATATCTAATTCCTAGTTTTTCTTACCTTAACCAGAAGCAGTGAATGGATTTGCACGGTAAATTATGAGTTCCCCTGGAGAAGTTTCAATCTTCTTCATTTTGTCTGTCCCATCCTATTTTTTTTATAGGTACTCTTTGGTCGATGGATGGATGCATGCGTGTCAGTCAGTAGAACACACGTTACTCTTTTCTCTTTCACAATTTTTTTTGGGTGTAGGTATATTCTTGTGTGTGTCTGTGTGTGTGTGTGTTGAGAGATATAGAGACGTCGTCGGTCTGCATACATTCTACATTAGATATCTCCCGACTTTTTCTTATTTTTATTACAAGTCTGCTTTCATGCATTCATGCGATCCCACTGTGCACGAGATTTTAGTAATAACATATCCATTTTTACTTTTTACATTTTTATGCTTACACGAAATCCCATATTAATAATATCCAAGTCTCTATCTAGTCAAGACAAGAACAGGAACACAAGAACAAGACACGCTGGTTTTATTTTTGGGCCAGACGCACAGCCATAGTACATGTATGTTACATACACACAGGTACTACTCTACTGTAGGCTCTCAGTCAGTTGGCTTTTCAGTCACAGATAGTCGACAGTCAAAGTCCCACATCGGATGGATGGATGGCTACTTTTATTACACGCATTTTTAAAGTCAAAGGGAAGGATGTATTTATGTAGAATGTAGGTGGTACGTATGTATCTATGTACTCGTGTGTGTGGGGAGGAAAGGGCTTTGTTCTATTCCCCTAAAATTGTGAGATGAAATCTCTACCCGCGGAGTTGTAAAGGTGTATATGTACCTCCATACAGAGCATTTGATGTTTTCATATGATTTAGTATTTAGTTGAGACGTAGCATTGAACTATGGGTATCAAAAGTAAAAAACGAATCATTGAAAAATGAATACAAAGTTTATTATAATGTACCTATAATAGAGGTAGGTCGGTAGATTGAATTTTTTATTTGTGTACCTACCTACCTACATATTGATCAAAAAGGCCCTTTTGCTTGGTTCTAGATTCGGGTTCGGATTCTAGTTTAGATACTAAACTCTTATTGAGTGTACGGTATGGTATGCATTTGGAGACTGAGATACCTACTAAAATAAAAATAGTTTGGGCTCATAATCATAATAATATTTTTAGTTTTATTGGGGGAGGGAGTATTATAAATACTTAAGCATAAAGTCTAACAAGGATACCTTGCGGTATAGTAATGTTTAGTATCAGTGAAAGGGATTCATAAAGATAATATAGGTAGGTAGGTAGGTACGTTGTACGCAGAATAATGCAGTACAATAATTAGTCTAACATGTCTTATTCGTGATGGAATCATATAATTTTAAAATACGTCGGTTATATTTGTCTCAATTACAATAGTGCAGATACTGCCAATGAGCCTGTTAAACCAGGGCAATAAAACAAAGTCGTAAACTGATTTTTTTTTACTTCTTCAGTGGATTATCAAAGTTATACATATTATAGTAGAGATAACAACACAGCTATGTATGTAAGTAACCTACAGTACCTACTTTGTGGCCGGTACATGCATGCAAGATGCTTAGTCCCACTATTAGTATATTTCCCTTTACTTCCACCACTTATACTTTTTGAATTGAGTATTGAATGCACTTTTGAGCTTAAGAGTGAGTGCAATGCGTTACTCATAATTACATTGACCACTGCACTCTTCCAGCAACGAAAAGTTGAACTTTTCCCATTACCTTTTATAACTTCATTTTTTATTATTTTTATGCAGAAAATTAATATTTGATGCATTCAGTAATTATATCAAGTATTATAATTAATCAGCAGTATGCACATTTTCAAATGAAATATTATGAAAATGTAGACTCTGTTAAAAGAGCGTGTGTACTTATGTATACTTGGGTATGTGCACAATCCTTATCTATTTTATGGAATCCAATTAGACAGTGTATGATCATGATCATTTAATAAAATTCACAGCTTACATATAGTAATTTATTCAACGCCTTGCTATCAGTACATGGAAGTAATCCAAAGGTATATACAGATAACAATTGTTCTAGTAGTAAAATAATACTGTACGCTGTTATATGTGTATGTATATTCGAGTATGCTGTAAGTACAAAGTAATGTATTTAAAAAGGCTGTCTAGATTTGGCTGGAATTTCTTGTGCACAGATGTAGGTATGCGCATACTAGTACCTACTTGTTACTTAAAGAAGTTTTGCAGGGAAACTCCTTTTCATTAAAAACGGCTGTACGCACCTCCAGCACAACAATTAAATAAAAATCCGCTTATTAAAATCGACTTGAGTTTGCGGTAGGAATTTTCAGAATTCCCATGTTTTGCACGCAAATCAGCAGGGACTATATTTTTATTTCTGTATAAATTTTTCCCTTCAGCTTCAGCTTTTTCTTGCAGAAAACTTGATGAAATGTGTTGTTATTCCTATAACTTCCCCTCCCCACGTGTTAGCTACATAAGTACGTAGGGGTATTATTATTTTCGTGTGGACGTAGATATTTTCCACAATTTATTTTCAAGGGAACTTTTTTTTTACGACACTTAAGGTTTTGTTGTACATTTTCCTCAAGTTATTAATGTCGAGCATGGAAATCTTTAGTATTTGAGCTGTTGACTTGAGCTGGATGCGACGAACATCTTGAATTATTTTAGCAATTTATAAGGAAAAAAAGCTATTGACAGGGTAGCAGCAGTACACTATGTATTTAGGCAGTAATGCCAACGGTCTTGCTCTTGCTGCTTGTTGAGAGTGTTGGGAAGTCGAGATGTTGTACAAGTATTTAGAACGACAATAATGACGATTTGACATTCTCTTGTTGAACTGGTCAAAGAAGTCTTTCAACAATGCGGAGAAGTATGAAGAGAGTTGTCAAATGTTTGATTGTCTGAAAGTCTGTTCTGTTCTACCTGTAGGATGCTCATAATATGTAGGTACTTATGGATGCTTTGAGGTGGATAGTGGATAGGATCATCTCTTTAAATTTGAAGTCTTGAACAAGTGTGGAAAAGTAAAATGTGGACGTGTTTAAGTTTTGTATCGGTTATCAACCTGCTTCATCATTTGTATCCTCCTGTCCTCTGTATCCGTATTCCTTCATCCTTACACTTACACCCAACTAGATTTAAACTTGAAACCTCAACGATCATCTCTGTTAAATGTGTATCTACCTTGCCTTGCTGTGTTGACTGGTCTCTCTTGTATGTGTGTGTGTGCCTTACCCTACACTTTGCAACACACTACACAACTATGAGATAGTGTATCTCCATAAAATCTTTTTTTTTCTTCCCCTCTTCTATCACTACTTCCAAGTTTCAAATGGTGAATCCATAGGATAGACGTACAGGATATTTGAATCGAAACACGTCCATAGATTTGTTGCCTTTGTGTCATTCAGAGAACAATCAATAGAAAGGAAAAAAAAAGGTCTTAGGCAAGATAGCATAATAGTTTGTGGAACAAACAGTAGTGGCTTGAAGGAAGTGTTGGATGGACATGGAGAGTCCTATTCAATTTTTTAGCCATACAAGATGTTCTTATTTTCTTCTATTTGTTATACATTGTCGTTTTTTATTACTCCACCACTGCACTGTATTATTGGAGTCCTGTGTGGACTTGAATAGAACACAGAAGACGTCTTCGTTTTCTTCCATGTCGTCGGATTAAATGTTGTAGATTGTAGCAAAATTCTTTTAACAGTGGGGAATTATCAGGACAGATACGAGCCATTGCGATCCTTCGTCTTGTGTAGGCACGTTTGTGCATGTAGGTACATAAATTCATCTCTTGTCCTTCAACTAATGTTTGGTCTACATTCGATTCGTATATTAAATTATATATTGTGCCTTTTAGCCACATTATTGCCTACTTATCAGCACTTTGTTCCATTATGTTGTACAAATTCGGCATAATATTATTTGTCTCTGTACGTCGTAGTACTTTGAAGTTGACTTGGCTTCTTGAGGCAAGTCGATGATGAAGTTGCTGCGGTTCATTCCGTTGTTGTTGGTTGGGACGTAATATAGATATTAGTGTATGCGTGTTTGTGTGTGTGTGTTTGTGCTACAATATTCAGGACATTAGGTATTAGGTCCGGCTGCTCCTTCTCTACCTTTTTATTCCTTTTTCAATCCAGTTTTAATGCCGACTGTCGACTAACCAAACCAACAACCCACCCCTTTAAGATCCTGATATTATTTTCCGTTTGATTCTAATTTATATTTATACAGTAGTAGTATTTTCCTTTTCCTATAAACTTGATGCACCTAGGACCAAAAGGTCTCCGACTTCCACTACGGTTAGGTTGGTTTAGTAGTAGCATGCTACAGGGAGTAGGTGTAGATGGTACAGTAGTAATGCAGAAGAAGAAAAGAAGACAGAATGAGAACTGGATTTTGCATTCAAATTTTAATTTCTACAAACTCAGGTGAGGCACAATACATTCAAACGAAATGAGGTTCATTGAAGATGTGAGGTAGAGAGACAGAAGGAACGAGAGAGAGAGAGAGAAACATAGACCAAGAGCTAAATATGAAAAGCTATAATAGAAGATCTAAAATGAAGGCATCCAGTGCAAAGAGCTTCATTCTGAATCTGAATTCTCATTGCTGTTGACGTAAAGAAGTGAGTGAGGATATAATATAATGATGCAAGTGAGTTGGTCTTGCGTCTTCTCTGAGGTATAGGATGGAACTGTCTGGAGCTGAGGCTTTGGTTGGAGAAGGATGGGGAATATGAGTGACCTTCCAAGAATAATTGAACAATATAGGAGTGCTGACATGATGAGAGGAGCATGTATTGTGGCCCTTCTCAAAGGATCCTACCAACTGCCTTTGTCTCTTTCTGCCGACTCATCATAAACAAGGGCTCCAACTGACACTCACTTCTTGTTCTATATGAGACCAGCCTTGTTGTTGTTTTCTCATCTCTGCCAAAAACCCATAGTCCTCTCTCCATGTACTCGTGTCTGTTCACACTGGGACTACTACTCATTTACTCACTCGTTATACAGACCACTCTGTCCATGTTTACAACTTTTACATATCATCAGCATTTTTACCCACATTACTTTCCCAATATTTACCTCAGCCAGTCCGTCCGTCCGTCCGTCACTCGGACGATGAGACTGCGAGGCTGTTCAGTTGTACTCTAGGGCTTCATGTCAGCCGTTCCGTTCCACACAGTTGAATCCTCAAGGCAAGTTTTTGCCCTAAATAATTATACCAGTACTAATATTAATTAGTTTTACTTACTAGTTAGTTTTCAAAGTGTCAGAATTGACTCGATTACAGAGTTGTACGAGGTAATCAATGCATTGTGCAAGCAGCGCTCTATGAATCAACAATTTACGATTACTCAAGCAATGATAACTGAATCTTGTCAAAAGCGTTAGATTAGAACATTGGGTAAGTAAATATACCAAACTAATACCCAGCAGCATGCACAAAAAATATGTAGTTTTTTTTCTGCAAAACGTAAATAGTTACATAAACTACAAACAATTTGATTCGTTTAAAAATACCCACAACATCTTCCAACTTATTTAATGCTCCTCTGGCCTGTGGCTTTTTGTAACCTTGTAATTCATTATGAATTGATGTTGTCGCGCAAAAAAATAGTGTTGTTTTCTCCCAATCAAGTGAGGAACCTTCTTATCTTTTTCTGATAGGTATAAGTCGTTAAGTCAGATCTAAACTGCGAAAGCGGTGTAAAGTATAGTCAAGCCTGTCGCGAAATGTGCTAGCGTTTAGTGAAAAAAGACGAAAAATAAAAGTTTGAAAGGATGATGATAGGTAGGGAGCAGGGATAACGATGATGTTGATAATGATGACGATGATTGGAGGTTGAAAAATAAAATGTTGAGAGAGTAAACTTTACTCGGGCGTACGGAGGATTCAATGGGACTGTGATGTGTGGTGCGTATGCATGTATATGTGTTTTTATTCATGATAATGACCGGTTGGGGGTGGATGGCTGTGATTATTTTTATTGTTATTACAGTTATAGAGAAAAACACTCATGTCCACATGGAATATATATTCAAATAGTCGGCAATTACACATTCAATGTGTATACTGAGCGACGGAGAGAGAGAGATAGAAAAAAATGAGATGGAGATAAAAGGAACCGACAAAAGCCTCATTTGAATCGGGATCTTCTTGACTCCATGTAGATGCATTTAAATCTAGGGTAATGATTTGGACGAAGTCATGTCGTCGCTCGACCCACGAGAGGAGTTCATTTCTCTTGATTTTTGCATAGAGCTTAATCGACCCTACACATAAAAATCATGAGATGTATTGTGTATACACAAGGCAAGTAGTGAAGAGTCCATCACACAAGCTATTTGCAAGAAGAGTTAATTAAGCGTTTTGTAAATACACAAATATACTAGAGTAAATGGTCAAATGTAGTTTTTTTTTCAAGCTATACTCATACAAGCGTAGGAGAAGCGCAGACAGACAAATCCTAGTCTCTCCATCCTGTCCATGAGCAAAGGATATAGGAATAGAACTCCTCTTCCTTTCCTTCCTGAATGTGTGTGCTCAATGAATAATATTCATTAATGAAGTCCCCCCCTTCACCATCCCGCATAGTATTTTTTTTTCTTCGTACATTTATGTAAATGCTGAATGTACTAAAACTTCAACTCTTTGCAACTAATGGGAAAATTGTAGGTATTAAGTAGTCTAATACCTTGTAGTTTGTAGTCTAATTGCAATAACTAATTGTAACTACTTTTTGCATGAAGGATTAGAAACTGTTGAGATTTTTAAACTGTTATTAACTATACGTGTGCACTCATGTTCTTGGGCTGGGACTGTGTAATTATATGTGCATGCATATGCTAGATTGCTATGACTACAATTTGTGGCTCACAATTTACACGGTGCATACTTATTATTTATTGCTCCATCCATGTAGGTATGTACCTCTACCTATGTATATAATGGGCCTGCCTATACTTCCATCTATTAATTGTCAGAAACTAGAAACATTGCCATAGATATATACAATACAGAGCATGGGTATGTATACTCTATGATGTAGATAAACTACAACGGAGTACCCAGTACCGTTGGTTTCCCTACGAATGTTATTCCAAGCTCAATCTTCCAATTTGTCCTTCATTTAAAGGATTGACTCAGAACAACAACGTGTAGTTATAGTGTGTATGGACGAGCTAGTAGGAGAAGCTGTTATTCATTTAGCTCACTCAAAGTCAATTCGTTCTGCACCCAGAGTGAGCTTATGAGCTATTTTTTAAAATGTAAATCTCAGGGGAATTAAAATGTCTCTCTCACCCGAAATTCGACTGAGGTAAGCTATCTAGTCTTCATCTGTGCATATTCTTCCATGGATAAGCATCATGGTTTGCAATCATAACAACAAATCTGAGGCTGACCATCTAATCTGTTGTGAGGCTGCTCATTCAAATCAAAGGTACATACTGCTAATAGGCACACGGTAGTAGCCAACTGTGCCTCAGCACAGAGTATGTACGTATGCATACATAGCCCGAGTAGGCCTCGCTCCGTCTACTACTCAAGTAGTTAAATTTTACTATTATGCATGAGCATGCTTGTACACACATACCGTAAAAGTTTGTTCATCTTCTGGATGGCTACATTGATAAATTGCAACTTGTTCTTTCCGGGTGAGAAACTTTATGACGTTAATTGAATGAATATTTTTTGACTTCATGGGGATACGGAGAACCATATATAACTTACTTGAGCGTCGTGTCTCTCGTCTCAAAACTCATGGAGGTAGGTAAATAAGTTGCCGGCAGTAGTAAATGAATGTGCGAGGGTAGGTAACTACCTATATGAATAGGCTGCCACCCCGTGTTACAAATAATATAGGCAGGTATAGTAGAGGCAGGCAGGTAGGTAGGTGCCTACCTTGTACTTGTACCAGGAGTGCCAGGAGCACTATACCTTCACTGGGTCGGGAGACACATTAATTCATCATAGTAAGATACTTAATAAATGCTTTACAAACAGAAGCAAGCTTACGTATAGCTAGTACTAATCAGAACAGATATATATTGTACATAAGAAAAAATATCCACAAATAAATTCTGTTTTTATGAATACGCTCAAGTTTTTTTCGTCTTACATCTCTTCCTAATCTAAACTAAAGCTTACGGAGACGCTTTTGAGCGAGAGTCTCTTTAAGCAGGCTGGAGCTAGTGAAGAATGGCAGCTAGGACGGAGAGTAGGGAATAGACAGCATCAAAAAGTATGAGATGGGAAGGAAGGGAAGAAGAAGAAAAAAAAATTGTTTCTTTTAACTAAACTGAACTTCTCCTGTTCTCTCTACGTGGACAACAACAGGTGTTTACGTAGCCATGTCCCCGGAAGCCTCGTTTCCCTACTATCTATTGTTTTCTTTCACATCAGTGTGATGCATAATAAGACACACCATTGCATTTGGATCTATGTGTGTGCATACCTTCGGCGTATGTACATACACTCTCCTCATTTCAGACTCACACTCAGAGACGCACATGAGTTTACTGAAAGCCATCGCGAGGTGTAAAATAATAGATGAGAGGTAACAACCATATGAATTGTTTATGCATTACAGTACAAGGAGTAAAGAGAAGTTCTCATGTATACGAAATCGGATGCGATTCGGAATACGGATGCGAGTACGTATACGAAAACGGATGCGT
>JAQFZC010001680.1:0-27781 GCA_034695205.1 Dicyrtoma fusca | reverse complement strand
CCATTCAGTGACGTGTACCGTACAACACAGAGCCATACACGATTAGCAGGCAATGACCGAGGATTGAAGCCAGGTCTAAGGCTGGAAATTTCCATTCCAGTCTGCAGTCCTAACCGCTCACCCAAGCACGCCTGCTTTGAAAACCGAGTTTTACACTTTCTTGAAACATGCAAATTCCTCCATTTTCACTTTTCTAAAACGTCGATTTGCACTTTTTGAAAATATGCAAAAACATCAATTTGCCTTTCAACAACATGTAAATTGCTCCCAGAATTTACTTTTCACAAAAATGGGAAAACATTGGGTGATTTCCAGATTTGATTGACACGCGTCTTTTGAAACGCCCCTTATTCTGGTTGGAACCTACCTGTCATTGTATGATAAAGCTTTGGAGGTCCCGGAAAAACTGAAGACGTTGAAGTATCAGATGCTGATGTTGCTGTCCGGTTATTATGGACTCGGTCGGAACGAAAAAACGTTCCCTCGAATGCTAATCAGTTCTCAGAGGGATGTTGGGGTGAAGCAGGGAAGATTTAGAAGTTTAGAGCGGGAGTCCAAGCCACTATTTTTCGATTACATCACTAGAAATGTTGCTGGGATTTTATTATTTTTACGTTAACATACATTGTTAACAGAGACATGTTCTAAATATAGACAAGGCGTAAAAGGGAGAGTTTTCAATACGTATTGTCAAAACGTTTTTCTCACAAAACAGTCAATGATTGAAAAATAGTTGAAATATGAACAAACAAACTACGAAAAAATGCTCGATATTTTAAGCAATAATTTCCTTAAGTAGAAACTTACAAATACATTAATTCTGTTATTATAGCTGTATGTAATTATCTTTGATAGTATATTATTATCGCTCATCGTCAGTGCCTGGCACAAGATTTTGCAAATCATCGGGACACAAATTCATATGTTTTGAAAACTTGCTAAGCTTAACGTACTCTGAAAAGTGTGAATCAAGGTATTACATGTTTACAAAATTACAAATCACATTTTTGCATGTTTTAACACAGATACAATTAAGTTTTTAGGTTTTTACGTCCTTACGTCATACTAAAGAGGTACCTATACATTTTTATTAACGCACAGCAATATTTCCAGAAACATTCCCAGGAATGTTATAAAAAATGCCACAGTTGTCACAGTAGTAGTATTTAAATAGCTTAATCACTTGCCTATATAAAACACGCCAGAACAATGTTTTTAAATAACTAACCAATTGTGGCAAAGAAATGAAGCAAGTTAATGGAAACGAAAAACACTGTGCTTATTTATACATACAGTAAAACTTCTCTATATAGGGATTCGTCAAGTGGCCTATTAACTTGTGCCATTATAGCGAGAATACAACTATACGGGAGTAGTTTACCGTGTAAAGGGTAGGGCTACGGAATAATAAAGACCATACTATAAAGAGAGAGAACTACTATATGAGGTATGACCATACAATGGGTTCACTGTGTCTACCTACGTATGTAGATGTGTCATTCTTTTGTCACAAAATTCAGCGCCCAATATTCTGTTGTAGCTGTAGCATGCTTTACGAAATTGACATGGGGATTTATTCAGTGCTAAGTGCTTCCATTTACAAGGAAAAACATTTGCATCGTAATTTCGATAATATTAACCTGCTTTACTTCTACGCAGTGATATTATCTATCATGTACTTATTATTGGGATTGTGCTAATTCAATTTTGAAAGTTATTATGATGTTGATTATTAGTAACATTAGTAACACTAATTTAAGCTCCGTTTCTGTTGCGATGTATAAAAATATTTAATATATGGCTTTAATTAAAAGAACTTGTTGTTAAATATGTGTGAACGATCGCATCTTATTAAAATCCGCTAGGCACTAATTATTATATTAGTAGTGTCTGGACTGTCTGGACAAAATTTGGCACTCACACTCCACCCATAGTTCGTACTCAAAAACTTTTGGCAAGCACAAATCACATTCCACCCAAGTTTGGCCCTCGCACTCTACTCACTGAGTGGAGTGAAAGTTTGAGTGCGAGGGCTGCACGCCACAGCTATGATTTGGCCAGCTATGAACTCAACTAGGGTAGGTGTACCTAATTGTGATAATTTATCATTTTTTTTAATTAGAAAACTTTGATGGAATCATCTGCCTGTTTTATTTTTGATACAATCAGCCGTTGAGAATATTGTGTGAAATGTATCTATAGCGTGATCGGTTTGAAAACCAGTCTCTAGTACTAAGAGATTATCACAATTAAGTCCTTACCACAATAAGGGACACCTACCCTACTGAACTAATTGAACATGTTTTCTGTGCTGCCAGCTTCTCCCTAGTGAGTCGAAAAATCTAACAAAATAAAAATCTTCTATTATTATCCATCGTAATTTCATGAGTTAAAAGTACAAGATTTAAGTAACAATATAATCTAAAAATAATAATAGTTTTGTTTTGTAAATACTTAAAGTGTCTGTTCCTTGCATTAGCAATATTTTGGCAGGCATTTTGGAGTGGTCATTGTGGGCAGAGAGTATTTTTTAATCTGGAATCCGGGGACGTTGCAGTCTACAGAGTAATTTTATAAATTATCGGAAAAATCAAAGAATCAATTTTAACATTTATTACCATTAGTGTAGTGCTTTTCTCGCGATGTAAGTAAATATGCATTATTTGATGGGTTGTAATTATGGTCGGCCTGCAACTGTCAACTGTTGACTATATTTGCCTCCTTTTTTTCTCAAAGGTCAATTAAAATCTGACATAGTCTATGGGAAGTCCAATTCCCGAAGATTCAAAACCAGGTGCGTTCGGTTGTGATTGACCGTTGACACTGGTGACTGGAGAAAAAAGGGGGCGACCACAATTACAAACAACAAACCTTTACTTTACATGAAATGCATCCTAAAATATCAGTCACCTATCATAAGTAATTATGAACAAGAAATAATATTATATAATAATATTCAACTTAAATAATTCATTGGCTCACTACTGGTGACTGGCTGGATAAGAAAAGTCTGTCTGGAGCTAAAAATAATACAAATAATTACTGTCACTGTAATAGCTATCTTTCGATCCTTTGTTTGTCGATAAGTGTTCAAGAAGTATCCTAGTACCTAATGTCAAAATGTTCTATGCATTGATTTTATAATTGACAGTTTTTCGCCGTTGAAGTTTTAACGTTTGTAAGTTACAAACTACAAACAGATTTGAAGTTCAAAGGATTTCAAGGTGCATGTTTGAACATACTTACTTATTGATTTTCTGAATTTTATGGTTAAAACATTGTGTTGTGTCATTTTTAATAATTTTTTATTTTTATTTAATTATTTATAAGTTCGTATGTATTTTGTCGGTTAGTATCTTAGCTGGTGGATGGAACGATCGTAACGAATTACGATGAATCCCAATCTTAGACGAATAACGGAAAGGTCTCAGTCTGCAATCTGTGACTTTTGTCACAGCAGTGAACTAAACGATGTGGAATGGGGCGAAATGTACCAATTTAAAGGATTTACTGTTCACTATTTTTGTATGGTAAGTCCTACTATTTATTTTATTCGGATTTTATCGGATTTTGTATTTACACGTAATTCTTTTATCTTGCAGCTTTTTTCCTGCGGTTTGGTTCGAACTGGCGAAGATACGGAAGGCATCCTGGGCTTTATGCCGCAAGACTTGAGGAAAGAATTGCGCCGAGGAGAAAAGCTGGTGAGTTATTATGTCGAATTTATTTTCCTTTTTAAGTCCATTTGAGAAAAGGCTAATGGCTAATGGAGTCAAGCAAACACAGATTCTGTTCAAAAAATTAAATAATGTTGTAATAATCTAAATACACTTGTCAGTGTTTCTACTAGGTACTGCAGTTACTCGATCATGCGTAATTTCATCATTGCGTAAGAAATGCGTAATTTGTTAATAAGTGTTTGGGTTGTTTCTCTTAGAAGTGCAAGTACTGTAAAGGAAACCGAGCAACAATTGGCTGTGTGCTCAAACAGTGCAGGTCTCATTTTCATTTCACCTGTGGCTTATCTCAAGGCACGTTACACAAGTTTGCAGACACTTTTCCCTCGTATTGTCCGGCTCATAAGCCAAAATTAAATATTCCGGAGTCTTTGTTTGAATCGGAATGCGAAATATGCTACAGCATAATTAAAGCAAATGAACATTCCGTATGGCCACCTTGTTGCACAGACAGGATTTATCACCGTGTGTGCATACAGGTTTGTTACACATTATTAAACTTACAACTTCTGTCGATTTATTCCGAAGTAATTATTGTATTCAGCTGAGTTGTGTGATTTTGTCTTTAATAATTAATAGTATATAACTATTTCATTGGAAAGTACCACCTCAATTTGTTTTTTAGTTTTAGCAGTTTGATTTATTTAAGTTATTACCGCAAAGCTTTTACAATTTATCGAAGTTGTACAGATACAGTAGCAAAAATTTGAATTGAAGTCTTCTTTCACGTTATTAACCTTTTCGAAACGGTAATAAATCCAGTTTTACAACTCTTTAAAAACGCTACTTTCTTGTTTTGACCATTTTAAATTGTGTAAATTACTATATAGTTTTGACTGTTTTGTAAAAATGTTCTTTACTAGTTTTGACTGTTTTGTAAAAGTGTTCTTTACTAGTTTTGATGTTTTTGAAAACGTGTTATTTACTAGTTTTGACCGTTTTGAAAAAGTGTTATTTACTCGTTTTTACCTTTTTGAAAAAGTGTTATTTACTATAGTTTTGACAGTTTTGAAAAAGTGTTATTTACTAATTTTGACCGTTTTGAAAAAGTGTTATATACTAGTTTTAACGTTTTTAAAAAATGTTAGTCAATCATTTAGACCTTTTCGGAAAGGCTAATTTCTTGTTTTGACATTTTTAAAAAGTGCTAGTTACTAGTTTTGACCGTTTTGAAAAAGTTGTTTACTAGTTTTAACCTTTTTGAAAAAGTGTTAATTACTGACCGTTTTGAAAAAGTGTTAATTACTAGTTTTGACCGCTTTGAAAAAGTGTTATTTACTAAAGACCACTTTGAAAAAGTGTTATGTACTAGTTTTGACCTTTTTGAACAAGTTTATTGTAGAATAATCACTTTAGCAAAGCACTCTTTCCAGGGTTGATGGCTTTGCAGTTTCGAATAGGCTAATAGCATTCTAAAATCTTTTTCTAAGCAAAATTCAACTATTCTTTTCAAATTAAATTCAGACACGGTTAGATCTCTACTTAAATCAGTATTAGTTATTTTATTTTGAGTGCTTTCGTCTACGTTAAGGTGGTTTTGTTTTTACGTATACCTATTCACTTTTGTTCTATAGAAATACGCTTGGAAGTCAGGTTTGCATCACTTTAGTTGTCCAACTTGCAAATCAAAGGATCCGTTTTTAGAAGTGATGCAAAACTCTGGAGTGTACATCCCACAGCAGTAAGTGATAACATTAGCTATAAGGTGTTTTCAGTCTTCATTGCTTTATTAGCTTATTCTTAATTGTTCAAATTTTACGTGATTTTGCAGGGATGCCGAGTGGGAGGCTGAAAGATGGTTCACGGATCTCGAGCAGGGTTATTCACACTGTGATGCTGAAGACTGCTTATGCCCATTTGGAAGAGAGTATGACAGTGCTGTTAAGGGAAACAAGAACAAAAAAGGCTACAAGTAATTTTAAAGCTACCGTAAAGCTTCAAATAGAACCCCCGGATTATAAATGAAAATAGGTCCTCAGACCCGGGTTGTATGAGTGACCCGGGTTCTATTAGGGGTTGGATTTGCATGGGGTTATAGAAAAACTCACCTCCAGACCCCGGGTTCTATTAGGGACCCGGGTTCTAATAGGGACCCGGGCTCTATTTGAAGTTTTACGGTACATATATATATAATTAGTATTTAGTAGTAGCTATTGCCGCTTTAGTGAGCATGTAGGTTATTATTATTAGTTAACTATTTACTCACATAATTATAACTGATAATTGATGCACGTTACACATATTGTGGTATCTATATTTTTGTGTTCCGTTGTTCCTAATTATACATAGGTATGTTTATTAAATTTTGCCATTTTGTTTTTAAAATAGAAAGTGGAAAATAGTGCGTTGCGGTATCTGTGGATCCAAAGCCACTCATTACAGCTGTAGTCAACCTAATAGAATGAGTTATAAATGTTCCGATTGCGTCACTGTAATAACCAGAGGTACGAAGCCTTGAATGTTTCCTTTTAAGTTTAAAGTTGTATAGCAATATTATTAGAATAATTTTAATAATTTATTTCATTGTTACGAGCGATTTAACTTCTTATTCTTCTGTTTTTTTTTAGCTCCAACACCGTACAAAAAGGATTTCACGAGCAGCTCAAGTTCCAGCAGTTCCAGTTACGAGAGTAATGATGAGGGCGAAGAAAAAGAAGATTTTAATCAAACAAATCAAAATTGTCCTGTGGTAATTGAAAGCGAGGTGACGCCAAATTCGAAACGATCGTCGGTCGACACAGTCACCCTGGACGACGACGATGATGATGATGATGATAATGGCGATGCTGACCTCGACATTATTCTGGAAAAGAAAGTTAAAACGAAGAACCAAGAAGCGGCGGTAATTCTAAATGTAAAACCGAATGTGGTCAAATCATCCGCCTTGATGGATATATTAAATGATGAATTAAATCGAGTCAAAGGACCTCACTTTAGAAGAAAGAATGTGAAAAGACCGAGTTTCTCGGGTGAGGGAAATGATGACGAGGGTAGCTTAGGAAAAACATCGGGAACCCGGAAGCGAGCTGCCGGTTTGGGTCTGCGAAAATCTACGGATAATTCGGACGCATAATTCAGGAAAATTTACATCCACTTCATCGTCCAGTGACTTATTGGTTCGTTTCAGAATTCGTCCAAAACAACGAAAAGGGTATCAATCAGAAGGCGATTCGCACGATAAAATGACGAGGCACAAAGAGAAAAAAAGGAATTCAAAATATGTAGAGGTGAAGCGACCGAGAAAGTTATGACTTTTCGAGTTTAATGAATTTTCATATAATGTAGTTTTTATTCGCATATGGATTATTAAGTATCAGTCGATAGCAAATTTTTTCAACTTAAAGATTTTGTTAGCCATATCCGCTTTCCTCTTAGTGCAACTTGTTGGTGCCTGTGAATTTTTGTCTACTAGTTTTGATGCTAAAATGTATTTTTTGGTCGTTGGACTTTTTGGATACTGAGGTGATAAAATATAAATAAGTTTAATCGCGTTAAGAGCCGTGGAAGACAAATTCTAAGTTTGTGCAATGTATTGTATAATAATAATTATACCTATCTTACGAAATATAATTAGTTGTACTTATTAATTACGTAAATAATCAATAATTGTATCACTGACTTCTTACTTTTTTTGGAATCTAAAAGGAATTAATATTCATGAATAATAAAAGTACGAAAAACAGTTTTTATTTAATTTTTTAAAGATTTAATTCATTCATTTTTGTCCGTTTTATGAGCGGTTGTTTGAAGGCTTATTGTGTTACAGAATTGTCTTTGTAAAATGCTCTTTTGTTCAGATACACAGTATTTAAGTATAGTATACATACACTATAACAATCTTTAACATTCAATCAGCATTACTTATGTTGATGCTTATTTCGAGAATTTCGAGAATGCCTTTGCTTATTCTCGAGTTCCTTGAGCTTTTTTAGTTCATACAAAAGTACGTCGGCAGTGTCATCCGTCAAGAATACGGACCCACCCTGCCTGGTCGCTTGGGCATCCTTGGGCTTCTCTACGATAGAGTGAGCTGCCGTTGGTTCAATGAGCCTCGTCCCAACCTTTGGCATCTGAACCCCGTAAAAGCTGGGTCTTAACATTTGTTGTTGATATTTCATGTCCCGTTTTTTCTCCAGGTCGGCCGCAGACACTAAATAATTCTCCGGGATTAAAAAGTTGCCCTTGGTAGTCAAAAACATGCTGATGCTCTTCGGCTTCCCAAGGACAAATCTGCTCTTCCCATCCACGATCTTGACGCGCCCTCGGACCCCAATCTTTGAATCTGCCACCTTCAAGGCTTGCTTGAGTTTATCCAAATGTTTCCCCTCATCCGCCCCTCCTTGTCCAATTAAATATTGGACGAGCTCCACGAGCCACTGCGTATCCTTCTGAACGCTATTGTGGATGGCCTCGATCGTTTTTAAATGATCCGCCTTGCTCTGAAGATTATGGGTGTGCTTCACCTTTTCCTGCAATCTCCGTGTTTCGTAGTTGATTCGATCCTTAAAACTAATAATTTCCTCCAGAAGGTGTTGCTGAAGGGTTCGATTCCGATTATTTGCCATTCGGATACTCGCGAGTCCATTCTTCTCCACATTTTGAATTTCACCGAGTAGTTTAATTTCCAAATTTTTAAATTCATGATTCACTTTCTCTTGAAGCTCGGAAATATCCTCTAAGAACTGTGCCTCGGGGGATTTTGAATTCTCCTTTAGAATCTGTTTTTCTAGCTGATTTAGATGCTCCACCAAGGAGGCTCTCGTCTGTGTAAACTCCCCGCCGGCTTGAACTAATGCCGGCAGATTATTCATCTCTTCCAGAAGCTTTTCCTTGTGACGTCGGAATTCCGCCGTGGGGATTTTAAATTTTGGCGCCTTGGGGGCGGACTCGTTGGACTGGTGGGAGTTGTGAGACGTCTTGCGGGCTTTTTGGGACTCGCGGGACTCGTGTGAGCCGTGGGACTCACGATCCGTGTCGGCAGGCGGGCTTGAGAAAGGCGCAACTTTTTTAAGTTCTGCGTCCAAAAGAGTAAAATCCTTCCCTTTGCGCTTCTGGATTTGTCCATGGACTTGCTTATTTATTCTTTCTTGGAATTGTGATAGGCCTTCGTCCTCCGTCTTTTTCTGTAGAATTTGCAGCTCCCTGTTCATCTTCTCCATGACCGCCGGCATTTTATTTAATTCCAGTTGAAAGTCCGTCGTTTCTAATTTGTCATTGAGTACTTGGACAATCTTCTTCACATTCTCCTCCGTCTTCATGGGGGCCGGGAATTTTTCAATTTCGTCCAGAATCGCCTTCATCCGAGATCTCAAGTCCTTCTGTCGAATGTTGGGAAGTCTGTCCAAAGCTTGAAGGAGCCTCTGTTGATTCTCCATTGGGTCGATCGTATTGTTGATCTTTAGTTTGTAATTTGGAACTGCTGCGGTCGAATTTTCATCTTGGTCATGACCGTGACCGCGATGGTGACCGTGACTGTGACCGTGACCGTGACCCACGACCGAGAGTGTTGGTGACAGGTTGGGGGGTGGCAGGTCCTCGAGCTGTTTCCTTATTTCCCCGTTTAAAACCATCCTCAAGTTCTGAAAGCAATGATCGTCCAGCTCAATCTCCTGGTCTTTATCATTGTTGTTCGTTGAAGTTGAATCGTCGGTGGATGCTTTGGAAATTTTATTGGGATTAATATTTTGTAAATCCAAGATGTCGAGGATTTCGAGACGATCTATATTCGTATTGATCTTCTTACTGGAATTCTGTAATTCAGTCTTGAATTGATCGCTGAGTTTATTGATGATTTGGATGATATCATCTTTAATCGAAAGTAGAGTTTTGGTTTGATATCGGGTTGGAATCAGATCGAAGGTGTCATTGATGAGGTTGAGATAGTGTGAAAGTTGTTTTGTATTCAAAAATTCCTGTCTAAACTCTGACCCCGGGATTTTTGGTTTAGTTCGCCAGGCGGCTGCGGCAGGGGCGCCGATGAGCTTCACTACTTCCTTATTGAATTCCTGGGACAGCTGACCCATTTTTTTATTCCCTGTTTTCTCTTCTATTGCCAGGATGATACTATTCATTCGTTTAATCTCTCTCAAGGCCGTCCCATGCAGAGACTCGGTCAGATGAGAGAATTCATCGGTCGTCACAACTCCCAGAGCGTCGAGATTTTCGATGCCCCAATCCGTGGCCAAAAATTCTTCGGTCCCATGTTCTTTGTAGTATTCATTAACTCGATCTTGACTCGCCGTAGGGAGGAGGAAGCTGAGGATGAATTCGTTGAACTCATTACTTTTCTCGGCAAATCTGGAATTCTCAACTAAAGCCGCGGATTTCTTGAACATGTCATTGAGTTTCTTTCCAAAAGTAATTAACTCATACTTTGATAGGGGAATGAAGTCATGTCTGTTCGCAGTCTCAAGCTTTTTCATGAAAAGTAACCAAAACTGGTCTTGAATTTTGGTGATAGTGCTACAAGACTCGGTATTTCCTTTTATTGCTTCCAAGTCTAAAACATCTTCCATGAGATCACTGAAGTTATTTTCATGGCTACGAAGCTCTTGGGCGGGGATGAGAATCATCTTTCTGGAATAGTCCGCCTTCTTCTTGTTGCTCAGAATGTCTCTAATAGTGTCACTATCAAAGTCGAGGAATTTGTCATTTTTTTCTGGTTCAACTAGTTGAACTGGTTCTAGTTCTGGTTGAACTGGTTTTGGCTCCGCTACTCGAACTTCTTCGGTATGTATTTTGGTCTCATTTCCGCCTGTTATTTGTTTGATTATTTTATCCATGATTTCGTTGAAATGGTCCTTGATTTCAGGGATGTACTTATTATGGATTTTATCCTGCAGTTTGTCGAGTCTACCTCCCATCTCAAGGATGTATTCCCTAATTTCGTTGGGTTTGAGCCTTATCAAATTTTTCATTTCTTTCTTAAAGAGAGGTTTCGGCTGAAAATTTTCTGGATCATCCTTGGACAGGCCCTTGAGATTGTCGATGACTTGGTTGAGACGGATTTGATTTTTTATCAGGTCGACGTTGGGATAACTATTCAGCAGATCTTCGTAGAGGCTGTTAATATTAGTTTGATGGTCTTGTAGAATGTCCTTTAACAGGGTTTGATCACTGTTCGAAGGCTTAAGACGTTTGCGGTTACGGCTACGGCCACGGTCAGGGTCGCCAATTGACAGTTGACTAGCAAAGGTTTTTCCGTTAACGGATTTAAAGGATCCATCGGAGCTAACAAAGTCTCGATCATCATTTAAGTCGCCTATGGTTGACACGTCGGACTTATCACTGGAAGTTTCCTGATCCCGGGTTTCCTTCACTCCCATTAAATTCAATAGTTCTTTGTCCATCTCCGCCGAATCGGCCACAGTTTTTTTCCTGGAGGATTTTTCATTATCAAACTTGTCCACTAGCCTGTTGACGACCCCGCTAATTCGTTGCCTTCCCTTGTCAATGTCCTTGTTGTACATTTCGTCGAGGAACTCAGTGAAAGCCTGATCCATTTCCCCAAGGTTACTCACAATTTGATCTCTATTTTGTGCTGTGATCCTCCTTACTGAAGCGGTTGGCTTGACTGTAAGTTGATCTGGGTCCGCAATTGACATTTCACTATTGACTTTTGACCGGTCCTTCGATTTAACTGGCTTACCTATCAGATGACCGAAAACCTTAGTGATGGCTTGTTGTTCTTTTTGAATTTCGGGATGTTTGAGGACGTCTTGGACTTTACTGAGTTTAGCATTTATTACAGTTTCGTGACGGGCGATGGCTAGCTTAGGGAGGAGTGCTTTGTTCAAATTTGAGTGATACTCGTGGTGTTCCTCCGAATCCAGTGATCGACTCGATGCGTTTGAGCTTCTAGATTTCTCGGATGCATTATCATCTTTGGCTTCCTCAACCATACTGGCAATGTGACTGTTAATGATTTTTTGACTTTGTTCAATTACCGGATTGTGAAGTTTATTCTGGAGTTTCCCAATTTCGTTGTTAAATTGCTGCGTGAGATTAGCTAGAGCTTTAGGGGGCACTACACTGGAACGTACGAAAGTTCCACGTTTCGATCTGTCGTGGCGTGGTTCGGGCGGGAAGCTTTGGAATTCTTCACTTGATCCGGGAGGGTGTGTGTAACCATCTTTTTCACTTGAACCGGGAGGGTGTGTGTAACGATTTTTTCCACTTGATCCGGGATGGCGTGTGTACCGATTTTTTTCACTTGATCCGGGAGGGTGTGTGTAATGATTTTTTTCTCTTGATCCGGGAGGGTGCGTGTAACGATCTTTTTCACTTGATCCGGGAGGGTGTGTGTGAAGATTTTTTTCACTTGATCCGGGAGGGTGCGTGTAACGATCTTTTTCACTTGATCCGGGAGGGTGTGTGTGAAGATTTTTTTCACTTGATCCGGGAGGGTGTGTGTAACGATTTTTTTCACTTATTAGGTTTGACGTCTGTGCGAGTTTATTCGAACTATCAAGTGAAGAACTTTGACTAGAGCTTCGACTTCGACTTGTTTCAACTATTTTGGTGATTTTGTCATTAATATTTTTTTGAGTTCGTTTGATGGATTTGTCCGGCCCGGTATGTTCCTCTATTTTATCAAAATGATCGTTCATTTTGCCTTGAAATTTTTCCACCTCATCTGTAGACACTTGTGGATTAGGATGCATAGCACTGCTAAATATCGAATCTACACCAAGGTCTGTCTCGGCAATGTCCTTCAACTTCAACCCTTCGGAGATCGGAGTTTCATCTTTTAAGCGCTTTATATGCGTGTGGACTTTACCCTTAAGTTGCTGAAGCTGAGCTGGGGACGGCTCATGCTTTGTGTCACGTCCAACTTGTTTAGTGTCAACGAGAATATGCTCTTTTGTGTCCCTTATAGACTGGTCAGGATGCTTCTCCAAAAGTTTGTCGAACTCCTTCCTGATCTCTTCCGCAATCACTTTAGTGCTTCCCTTTAAACTAGGAAGGACGTTCGGATCCGGTAGTTTGGGTGTTAATCCTTGAACTAAATGGTTGATGGCACCACTTAATTCCTTAATGCTCCCAAGTACGAATGGATCCGAGGATTTGTGATGCATTAGAGCACTCATTTCATCCTTGATGAAGTTGCGAAGGTGATGCACTTCTTCAGCTGGGACCGTGGCAGATTTTTTTCTTCGATTAGTGTTATTATTATCATTGACAGTGGAAGCCTGGACGATGGACTCAATCGCAGTTTTAAATTCTTCATCGATTATACCTTGAGCTTCCATAATTAAGTCATCAGTGGCCTTCATATCCCTCCCTAGGAGTTTCTTAATTTCCGTTTGTATCCTTTTTTGATATTTCAAAAGCTGATCTTTGTTCGGAGTTTTCATACCACTGGATGAGCCAAAGACACTATTTATGACTTTTTTGATCCCAAAGATCATCACCGTGATTTCGTTGTTGGAGATCCGTCTCTGTAGACTGTCGATCTCGGCGTAAACCCTTTCTCGAAGATTCTTGAAGGCCTCCTGAGTGATTTTCCCCACGCCGGTTCTTTCAGCTTCTGAACCGCTTTTGTTTCGAGCAGAACGAGGTGATGACTCAGATTCGAGTTTTAAAAACGCAGTTATTTCTGCATTGATTTTGTCTTTCGTTTGTTGAAGCATGGGGTCCTTATGTGCCGCTATTAACTTCTCAAGCTTGAGATTAATTTCGTTTTGGTAGGCGACGAGCTGTCGTCTAGTGAGAGCTTTGGGAAGGACCGGAGTTTTTGTGCCGGGCTCCCTTTCGCTGTCGCTGAGGCGGTATCCAAACATCCCGGACAGATCATCGTTGAGTTTCTTTAAATCCTTTGAGACTTCTGGGTGTGTGAGACTATTTCGCATCAAGTTTAATCGATTTTTCATGCTTTGTTGCAAGACGCCCAATTTTCCCACCGTGATCGGGGTGTCGGACTTGAGTAGTTTGTCGATTTCGGTGGAATTTTTTGTTTTAAATTGTTTTACTTTAGGCTCATGGGTGAGGGCCGTGATGCGGTCGGTCCTGGAATTTATAATCTCTCGGTATTCCTTCAATTTTTCTTTGTTAATTACGTTCGGCAGGGAGTCTGGTCGAGATTCCCTCGTTTTATCCACGACGTGATAGATTGTGTCATCCAAATTTGCTAATTCGTTTAAAACCTTATGAGTAATTACCTCTTGGGACTGCGTCAAAATGGACATTTGATCCTCTACCATGTCCCGAAGATTGGAGAAATTCTCCGGATTAATACTGTTACTACTGGCAGTGGTGGCTGATACGGCTTCATATCTTCGAGAAGAATCGTTGGGTAACTGATTATTAATCTTCGCTGGCTTTTGATTGTAGACATTTCGATTTAATTCCTCAAGGATTTTAGCCTGCTGCTCCAAAACAATATCATGCCCTACACTCCGACTTAGTTTTCTTAAGGCGTCCACAACTTTGACTTTATGTTCGTAAAGATCCGGTTTTGATCGGTCCAAGCTCTCAATACTCTTCCCCTCACTGCCACTACTCGCGGAGAAACTGAAGGTGCCAGCTTTACTGGAACTTAATGCAGTGCCATGGATTAGACTCTGGCTTTCGGATATTGTTGAACCAGCGGTGCCCTTTGTGCTGGAATCCCAATCGTCAAGAGCCGTTTGAACCGTGCTATTCGTCGCTTTGAGAATATTGACAATACTGGGGTTCATAATTCTATGTTGAAGTGTATTCACATCCTCGTTGATCTTATTTAGATGATCCTTGACCATCCCTCGCATGACCTCTGGCGGGAGTTGGAAGTCACTGGTGGGCTTGCCAGTAGTCAAGATACTGTCGTCAACTCTGTCACCGAATTTTGCTAGGTCATATTTCAAATCCTTGTTGGTGGAGGTGTGGATGATTTTCTGGAGATCATCCTGGACCCCATCCCGGAAGAGTTGAAGGGCTTCTGGGGCAATGTGATCCGTGATGGCACGATTCGCTAGAAGATCCTCCAAGCCAACCTTCACGTTGGTCTTAAACTTCTTCACTTCCGGTTCTGTGTACTCGTTCTGAAGGACGTTTAATTGCCGGATCAGGTCCCGCTGGACGGTTCGAAGAACCTCGACTGGAAGTGGCTTCCACTTGAGTTTCCGGGGCTCTTGTGGGGATTGGGCTAGGAGTTGGTTCGTGGTTTGGGCGAGTATTGTTAGATCCTTCGCCATTTTAGTGTTCGGAGTAGTCTGCTCTAAGGAAATGATGTCGTTTCGTACTTTATCCCGCAGTCTCTCCATCTGTTCCGAAGGTATTCGTTTCAGGTGTTGGGATGATGCAAGAACTTTATTGATATGGAGGTTGCTGCTCACCTGGAGCTCCTTGAGTGTTGGATCATCATACTTGTCCTGGAGGGTATCCAGCCTACGGTTAATGTCCTTGTGGAAATTCTTGACCATCTGACGGCGAGTATCCTTCTGAAGACCGGATTTCGAACCGGTTGCAATTGACTCCGTCGTGGATGAGGCTTCTTCCGGTTGGAAGAGCGCCCCCGTTTCCTCTTTGAGCTTTTCCACCGCAGATTTCAAGGCTTCGTCCATGGATGTATTTATGATCTGGTCGAGCTCATCCCGGAAGCGGTCCCGGACACTTTGCAGCTGCTCCGGGGAAATAGATTTCCCGGACTGCATGAGGAGCTCCAGCTCACTGTTGATTCGATTTTGGAGGTCAGCTAGGAGAGGGTCAGGATGCGCGTTTTGGAGAGTGTTTAGTTGCACGTTGAGATCATCTTGGATCCCTAGTAAAGCTTGGGCTTCGATGGGCTGGGCATTGACGAACGGTTGGAGACTGTCCCCGAGACGATCCCGGATTTTAATGAGATCAATGGCCATTTTCCTATTAGGCGTCGTGTGGGCCACCGTATTAATCTCGTCCCGGACCTTGTCACGGATGACTTGAAGTAAACTTTGAGCTATTGGTTTATGATGGTGGTGGTGCTGGAGGGCATCGTTGATTTCATCATTAATGTAAGTTTGGAGCGGCGGGATTTCGGGGTCGTCGTAGGTGTCATTGAGCTCGTTGAGCTCGTAGTTGACCTCTTTCTTAAATTGCTCGAGCTTTTGACGCCCCAGATGTTCTGATACAAATTATAAAAAATTGCTTTAGTGCTAATCTTCACCCTTCTTACATTTATAATGCGCTTTTTCATTCACTATTATTAATTGTACCCTCCAATTGTGTGGTCTTAAATCATTTAGTAGTTGAACCTAGGTTCTTAACTGAGAAACCGTGGAAAGAATGCTTTTAAATGGTGCTTTTCAAAAAGGAAAAAACTAGAAACCCGTGTTTTTAAAATGGTTAAAAACAACTTGAAGTACCCTTTTCCAAAAAGGTAATAACAAGAATTGAGCGTTGCAAATACATTCAAGGCTAGTAAAACTGGCACTTTAAAAATGGAGAAAACTAAAATTACCGCTTTCAGAAAGATGCAGAACTAGTAACAAGCACTTTCAAAAAGGTTAAAACAAGAAATTAACATTTCAAAAACATCAAAAACTAGTAAGTAACACGTTCAAAATGGTCAAAACAAAAATTACCGCTTTCAGAAAGATGTAGAACTAATAACGAGCAATTTCAAAAGGTTCAAAACCAGAAATCACCATTTTCAAAAAGATTCAAAACAAATAAAAATCACTTTCATAAAACTCAAAACTAGAAATTAGCGCTTTCAAACCCCTCCATTCTATCAAGCCCCATTTTAAAAATATGTCCAACTAGACAATGCAGAACAAGATTTGAAAAGGTTAGTAATGTAATAATAATTATTGTGCCACGTTAAAATCTAACTTTCAAAAGTTTGTGTTTAAAGAGACTTTTCAAAAATATTTATAAAGTATTATTTATAAGGATTCTGCTTACTTTCATCCATGATTTCATCTTGAATATCCATGGGTTTTAGATCAAAGCTCTTCTTAGGCGCCCCCAATTCTTTTTTCAACTCTAAATTGTTTGTGTGCTCAGCTAAATCTGCGAGAGCTTCCCTAATTTTATCCGAGATGACCCTCACTTCCTGAGTTAAGACTGGGCCCGTCATGGCTTTTTCGATGCAGCGGTCAAATTCTTTATTGATCTCACTTTGTATCACTTTGAGCTGAGGCTCCTTAAACCTCTCATGTTTGTTCATTTCCACGTTGAAATTATTCTTATAGCGCAAGATTTCAGGCAGATCTACGTAGTTTGGGGCAGATTTCGTATCTTGACCAGCAGCTGCCCTCCTAATAATGGGACCCTGAACGACATCTTTGATAAAAAGGCCTAAATTATTCAAATCTTGAGCGATCTCTGTGTTCGAAGTAGCCACTTTTGCTTCGTTAACATCTTGTAAGAGTGCATCTCTAAATTTGCTAAGGCACTCCATTGGCAGGGGTAATGGAGAAACTTCACCGCTATTTTCCTGTAGAATCCCCTCGAATTTTTCCTCTGTGGATCTTTCAAGTTTTTGAAAGCTCTCGCCGCCATGTTTGTACTGCAGCTGCTTGACTTGGTCAATGATCTGATCTCGAATACTTCGAAATTCTTCCGGATCTAGTGAACTTGAGGGTGACATTGTGGAGGGGGTGGAAAGGTATGGGATTTCTTCTTGAGACAGGGAAAAGGATTCACCGGGTAGAAGATCCAAGAGGTAATTCATTTCATAATTAAAATTTCGCTTCTCTTGTTTGATCTCCTTGTGCGCCCCGGGCACTAAATTCTGGAGCTGTCGGAAGGTGTCGTCGATGTTGTGCTTCTGTATCAAGAGCTCCTTCCTGTCCACGGCAGCTGCCTTGATTTTCGAAATTTCTTTGAGCTTGTCGTAGTTCGTTTTGTAGGGGTGGTGACTATCTTCAAGGCCATCTCCTTCATTTTCAGCCGATGGGTCACCAACACCGAGGATTCCTCGAACAATTCGGTTAATGTTGGAATGAGCTGTGTTGAGCTCTGTATTCATGGCTCTGCTTTGGAGAAACTCTAATTTCATGTTGACGGCTGCTAGGAGTTTGCGGATTTCCATTTGGTATTTTTTTGAGCCGATCGTTTGGTTCATTGAGCTATGGAGGGGAAGAATATGTGAGTTAAGTACAAAATCGGTGGAAATAATATACGGACAAGTAGGCCAAAGTTAGTACAAAGTGATGTGTGCCGTAAACGCTAAAGAGAGGCGCGTTTTTTCACGTGTTTGAAAAGATGAAAAATGTTGTACATTTGCATGTTTTTTAACGGTTACAAGATGTCGCATTTCGTCGGTGAAGGTGCATTGTGGCGTAAGTCCAATCCTGGCTTAAAAACATAGGGGCGCAAGTCCAGCCCCCAACTAATTGCATTGTGACGCAAGTCCATATAACATTTGCATGTGTTCCCTCGATTTATATAAGTGCCTGTGCATTTATGATATCATATGTTTGAGGGAGGTGATGTTTAACCAAGTAGCACGCCGTATTCCTTACAGTAAGCACGTACATACGGATGTGTATATCTATATGATTTGGAGGAGGGAGGGGAAAAAATTTAGGGATTTCAGCTTGGCATAATTCATAATTGCATAGCCCCTCATTATGTTCTTAGTGAAACCTACAGCAGCCGACTCGTGCCGCTCGAGTTCAAATGGTACTTCAAGCACTTTCAACGTTCACGATATTTCCATGATTTAATGAAGTTTTTTTGACAAGTTTCTTGAAATGCCTATTCATTTTTGTTCCCTTTCAAGTGCCAAACATAATTTGGAGCCAGCAATATTGCTTCGAAAATGATTTTATATCGTATTTGTACTCCGTACTGTGTAGATAGAAACAGAAAATATTTCTTGCTGTAGATACATTTGGGGTAGTATTTGATTGCAATAACCAATCCAAGTTAAATAAAACGGTAATCAAGCCCATCAAAAATTTTAAAAACCACGTAAAAAGAAGTTCACAGGAAGGAAATGGGACGAAAACCAAGCAAATGTGAAAAAGATAACTAACTTTTTCTCCAATTCCTTTTAAGACTTTTAACCCATGTTTCATTCCGCTTCAGTTTTCCCGCTACCCAGCTTCCCGTAATAATGTGGTGAATTAATGGGTTGAAAAATGAAGTCGAAGTCTTAAGCTCCCTTTTAAAGTCATTTCCACAATGATGGCGTTCACAAGTTTGACTTGCCGTTGAGGTCAAAAATCTTAATAATTTCTAAAATTCGACCTTGTCTCAGTTTTTTACTCATAACTTTTTTATTTAAGAACCAATTTTTAAATTAATTACTATGCGAGATCCGCAATGAAATTCTCTACAAATTGTGTTATAATATGATTGGGCGACTTTTCTGGTTTGGGCTGCAGGTGGGGAGGCAAAGGTTATGAGCCACCCTATATAAATCGAGGGAACATTTAAAAGGATTATAAATAGTATATAAAAACAAAAATGCAAATATTATTCGTTGGAATTGAGTCACAATGCAATTAGTTGAGCGTTGGACTAGTGCCACTATGCTTTTAAGAAAGAACAGGACTTATGCCACAATGCACCTTCGCAGACGATTTGTATGTTTTCCAAAAGGTGCAAAGCAGGGGCGGACTGGCCAGTCTGGCAATCTGGCGTTGCCAAAGAGGCCTCTCGCTTCCCTTATATGCATTGCGTAAACAGGGGGCTTTTTCTCCTGAGGCCTAACGAATTACCATTTATTGGCAATAAAAAGGCCCAGAGGCCTTTTTAGCCACCCAGTCGGCCCCTGGTGCAAAGTGTCTCATTGACACTTTGCCATTGCACATTTGACTGTATAACAATACATTATTCTCTTTTTTTTTTTAAAACGTGCAAAGCAATTTCTGTCGACATGCTTTTGAAAGGTGCTGGTACTCCTAAAAAATTAGGGAAATTTTCAGAAAGGAGAACGAGATTCACACGTGGCACGCCTCTTCGCCCAGCAATAATAATCTCAACCATATTTTTGTATTTGCGCCGTTTTGCATATTATAGTAAACTAACCCAATATTTGGATGAGATGACCCAGTTCCATCCCCCGGAATCGGACGTTCCGCTTGCTTCGGGTGTTCCACTGCATTCTTCAAATCCAGTGCCGCTGGTCCTGCTTCCGCCTCACCGCCCAAAGAAATGCTCGTGTCCGAGGAAGTTAAGAATCCAATTAATCTTTGAAGTTCTTCGTTGAGCTGAAACTGAAGGAAGTCCAAATTTCGACTATTGATTTTCCCCTGAAGCTCATTCAGCAGAGTATTGATTTGATTCCGCGCCCTCTTCAAATCTTCCCGGGACATCATGGCCACTACCGGCCTGGCCTTAACGCTGCCCGGATCAGTGTTCAAGGTTGACCTCGATGTCTTCTTCTGGATTGAATTTGCACTTAATGGCGCCTTGAGTACCAGAAAGGGTTTGTAAGTTTCGGTAAAATATCCTCCAAATAGTGGCTGTCCCAGAAGACTGTCCACGAGTTGATTGATTTCCCCGTGGATCTTGAAGATTGTGACGTTTTGAAGCTTTTCTTGAAGGCAATAGAGGGCCTCGTGAATCCCTTTAAGATGGTTCTCCACGTCTGTAACGGTCACTCCGAAGGGCAGGAAGTAGTTTTGAGTAGGAAGATAGCAGAAGTCACTGTCAGTGTGGGTGAGATCATAGAAGAGGTCATCCCGTCCGGCTGTCGCATCTCCTCCAGCGTCACTACTATTCATGGATGAAGATCTCTTTGTTTTGCTGGATTTCCTCACTTTTTCATAGCGACGAACGTCCTCTGGGGGCTCTTGACCGAAAATCTTGTTGATTTTTCCCTGTTCAGCCGCTATTTTGGGATCCTTGAGCCTGTCTTGAAGGCGACCGATGGCCCTATTCACCTCCTTGAGGTAGTGCTTGATGTTGGTCCACTTTTTGGACGTTTTTGCCGGGTCAAAGGTGAAGAGGCCTTCGTCCTCTTGAAGATGGACGAATTCAGGGTCAAAGTAGATGTTAGTTTTGGCAAATTGCTGCTCTCCGTCCCGTTTAAAGGCTATTTTCATCTCGTTGAAGCGAGTATTGACCTTCTGGCGGAGGCCATGGAGCTGGGTGTGGATTTCTCGCAAGCTCGTCTTGAGCCGGTAACATTGCATTCGTTCGTAGAGCCTCCGCTCTTTGAGGTCGAGGCGGGTGGGGTACTCGGGATGGGTGGCCTTTGACCTTGACTTTGGCCTTGAGTTTGACTGTGAGCTGGTCGCCGTGGATACGGTACTTTGGGTCCTGATGGTCAGGGAGGTCTGGGCCCGTAGTGCCTACAGTAGTTGAATAGAAATTTGTAAAAATTATGCGGATTTTAATTATTAACCTTTTCAAAGCGAGCAGTATTACTAGTTTTGCACCTTTTGGAAACTTTTGATTTTTAGTTTGAACTTTTTGATGGTGTTAATTTCTCGTTTAGACCCTTTTGGAAAATGTTAATTTCTAGTTTTGACCGTTTTAAAAGTGTTAAAATTTAGTTTAGAACCTTTTGGAAAATGTTAATTTCTAGTTTTGACTCTTTTAAAAAACTTAAATTGTAGATAAAAGCAAAGAACAAATTCATGGTTTGCCCGTTGCGACTAAGTTAAAAGGAAAACATTTTGAGCGGTTTGAAAGAGCTAATAGGATTATTTATTGCTATTATTTCAAATTGTGACACAATAATGATTACAAAATAATAATTGTTACATAATAAATGTATTGATTAGGTATGCCTTTGCGTATTATGTATTTACATGTATATCACTGCACTAGCACTGTGGTTATTTTAGTTTCTAAAGTGTTTAGATTTTAAGCACAATTTGTTACAAAAACGTCATTTTAAACTGTACACTGAAATTTCGGGATTGACACTCATTTCTCTGTATCTCGACTCACCTCTTGTTCCATAATCTTTGCAAAATCTCGAATTAAAATCCTCAATTTCTTAATTCTCTTATCACAGCGATAGCGGATGGCCATGATCCGGCCTGCCCGAATGAAGGGCTCTAGAATCCTCTTCTTGACCAAATATAATTCCTTGAGGTACTTCTCTTCGTTAAAGGGCTCGAAGGCAGATGCAAAGCGAGGGGTGGGCAAGGGACCCGCATCCCGGATTTGACGCTGATTCACTCTTTTGATAAAAACACGCGTAATATCCTCACTCGCATTCGGCTCCATTCCCAGTGCTTTCTGAAATGAAATGGAAACAATCTTGCAATAATTATTTTTTTAAAATTGGGATCTTTTGAACAATCAACAGGGCAATTTAAGGGCTTACATGATACTCCATAACACTCCGTTCCCTCTCCATCCGAATCTTCTCGAATTCTTCAGGCAGATTTTCGATGGCATCTTCCCCCAGGTGCTCGTTTCGGTGTTGTTTGGAGAGGTTTTCTTGCTTGATTTTGGCTCGACTCAATTCGATTAGAAATTCATCCCTTTTCTTGGCGTAGGTGGCAGCAGTGACCTGTATTGGGACGCCGAGGGGTCCGAGCATCGTGGACCCTTCATCCTTCTTGAGAAGGAACTTCATGACGCCTCCCTGAGTGAATAGTTTCTCGTCTTGAAAGTGGTCACCGCCCGCCATGGGGTCAACTGGGCCGGCATTTTTGAGCTTAAAACGCGGCTGAACTGTATCTTTTTTGGTTTTGAATTCTTTCTTGCTCTGAGCTACGTCCGAGGTGAGCCTTTCGATCTGGCAAACATCTTGACGAATAGACTCGCTATTCGTTGACAAAATAATAATGCAATGGAAAGAGGCAGTGAAATAATAAATCAAAAAATCAGCGTTTTACAGAAATATATCGGCTTATTTATAGTTCAAAATGTTACTTTTTAAAATTGGGCGCACAACGTCCAAAGACATTAATCTCATAAGGCTGGCTCTCAATTCCGGGGAATTTGATCTGTAATTTAAAAGTGAGGCTTAAGTACTCATGCGCTTGGAAGGTCACGTTAAGACTTTGAACGCCGTCGGGCCCTCCAATAGTACCTGTGAAATCATTTTTAGTTTCATTTTGGATTAAACTACAAATTAACTTTTCAAAACTCAAAACGTATACAAAAAATTATAGTTAACATTCTCAAAACGTGTTAAAATTAGCAATTCACACTTAAAAAAAGCAAAAACTAGATGTCCACATTTTCAAAATAAGTCAAACACAGTAATTAGTGTTTAAAAACAGTAAAAAAACTAGTAACTGACATTTCAAATAGTCAAACCACTATTAATTAACATTTTTGAAAGGTGTCAAACTAGAAAATACCATTTTAAAAAGGTTAATTAAGGGATGCGGTAAAAAGATTTTCCGGGTCATAAAAAAGCCCATAAAGCTTACCGCATCGTGGACTAACACTAAAAATCGGTGTGAGGGGTGATGTGACGCAGAAATCGTACACTCTTTTCCCACTTGGGACTGGAAGACTGATTTTCCCTTCAACTCTAGAACAAATTTAAAAAATATAAAATAAATTGTATTTTGTGCCTAAATTACAAAATAATTTTTCACTAATTAGTTTAGGTTTTACCGCGTATCCATCGGTGCCAGAGGCAGCGCCACGAACTTTGGTAGCGTGAACCAGTCAGTGCTGGGAAGGAGCTCTAAAAGGACGCGCAATCCTTGGTTTTGACTACGTTGACATCCTTGATTTTGATTTTGACGGCGCTCCTGCAGCCCCTTCTGACACCAAGTGTCAACTTCCAAAGCGTCCACACAAATCTGCGTCCCCCTCGGCCTGCACTTGACATGGAGCGTGACTTCTGACTGGGGGAAGACCGTTGACTGGTCGCAGTAGACTTGGAAGACGTCCGTTTGTGGGGGCGAGAGGCGGAAGCGGACGGAATTTTTACTTTTGTTCCAAAGCGTGACTGGGACCACGTGGGCGAGGGGATTGTCGAAGGGGAATTTGATGTGAGTGGGGGTGATGGTGATCATTGGAGGCTCATTTCTGATGGACGGATTTTCTATAATAAAAAAAAGCTTTAAATTATTACCTTTTCAATAATGGTAAAGTAAAGATTTTAAATTCTTAAACTAACTTACTGGTTGGATTTGCCATCAGACTACAAAAGTCCTCGATGGTTAAGGGCCTACATTCAGCCGTCATTTTATTTTGCAGAGTGGTTGGTCCAGTTTTCACGGTTTTTAAAAAGCGTACAAGAAATGCTGATTTAGTCAAAAATTGTTCGTGTACTGTATACTATGCTGTATCTTTGTGTGTGTATTAGTTGAGAGTTTAGAATGGCGATTGCGATTATATTACGATTTACGATTACGAAATTGAATGGAATACTTTACATTTTCTGCGAAAGGTGAGTTTAACACGTTTTTTGTTTTGTTTTTACTGTTAACCAAGTTGACGTTTGCCCTAGATTGTCTGATTGTCTAGTCGATCGTCGGTTTTCGAATTTTCGAATTATGTTTATGTACAGTTTTCTTTTGGTTGTCGTGCCTTGAACGGCGATTCGGCGAATGATCTTAAACATAAAAAAACTACCTCTTTTTCCAAAATAAATGGGATATTGAATGTTGAAAGTTGAAAATGGCGTTGCGGTGGCTGTGCTATGGGAAGATATTGGCATTGCTTTGGCAAGCTACTCTAAGTAAGAGATACATTATGAGAGATTTGATAATAATAAAGTTTTTAGACATTTAGACGCTGTATTTTTATTTGAATTTTTTAGAACAATCAAACATTAATAATTTGTGCTAATTACGTTGTTTTATTGAATCTATTAATTATTTGTGTTTTATTAAATTATTTAAATTATTTTACCATCAATTTAATTAAAAATAAAGCAAAAACCCGAACTAGGGCAACGGAAAGGCAGGTCGTTCGCCGAATGTTGCAAGCAGCTCCAGTAGAAATTAAATTCAGTTCTTTTTTGAAAAAAATTGCAACTTTGGACTCTCCTGTCTTTGACAAGATTTTCCAACTGGGACGAGCAGACGTGAACTATCCTCCAATCGTTCAGGTTTTGTTCTGGATTTTTGGAATCAAAACTAGTTTAACACTTCCCGTTTATTTTAGCTTGCTACTTCATTATTAGCGTACTATTATTATTTCCTTTAAAAAACGTGTTTTTTTCGCGTTATTTGCATTACCAATATTCCGTACTTGCTCAGGAATTTAAAATAAGTCATCCGGCATCTCCAGAATCCGAATCAGATAATTATAGTATTTTATATTGCAGGAAGTCAATAGCAACAAACTACTAAGCCACCCGTTTATGTGTTTCAAAGCCACGTCGTCAGTCATGTATAGCCCTAATTGGCTTCAAAACGTAATTAATTGTGTAAACCAATTACACATACCAAATAATTACTAAACAATACCTACCATTTTGGCTTTGCTGGCCGTTTTAATAAATAATTTACATTTCTATTCAGAACTTACAGAATCCATCAAACTAGTAGAGAATGCAGAACTGAAATGCTCAGGACAAAGTCAAGAATCCGCTCCTACACTACTTCAAAGCACATCTACAAAACCTTTGATCTTCTTAATTCAAGCTACAATTAAATTTCGCAATATGGCATAAATGTATTCTTGCAACTTGACAATATTAGCTCCAAAGCTTGTAGCTTGTATGTTCTTGTTAAATTGTATGGGACTTCCCCACTTGTAATTATTGTTGGATTTGGTTTCCTTTTTCTTTACTACGTCATCATGGAATTTCTGACATATCCGATTGCCAGTTCGGTCTATGAAACTTCAACTGAATTCATTTTTCAGTTTAAAAGTCGGGGAGAGTGCACGACCGGTCATCCCAGTGGATTAAATGGACGGAGAAGTCATCGACAAATTTGTAAGACACTTTTTCCGCTTGGGACTCGTGTTGGAGGCTTCTATTCGTTTACAAAATCAACTAATATTAAATGTTCTTGATGTGGTTGCGAATGTGTCTACAAATGTTTTACTCATTCTTTGAAAAAGGTAACGATGCTTTAAAGTTTAACAACAACAATTAAAATTAAAGGTAATTTTTGGGTCCTTTTGTTTTAATCTTTTTAGTGTATGCAATAAAGTTTACTAATACAACTATTCTATTCATACAAATTATTTACAAACATAAGACAGCTGTGTTATTTCCATATTAACAATTGCTTTCAAACCAGTGACACATGTTTTACTACATAATGCTAGTGGTCAAACGCGTTACCAATCGCTTGCTGCTGTATGCCTGTGTAGGTATAATTATATAGCAGTTATTGTACCCAAAATTACTTCCTATATTATTAGAATTGTTTATAGAATCCTTGATTCATTTCCTTCAATTAGGTTTGGCAAATTTAAATCAGGGAAATTGTTTTGTCAGTCAGTTTATCTTACTAATTGGTATTTCGAAGCTATTTTAATAACCATAATCTGGACGTTGGTTTAGTTAACGAAAGTTCAGTCTAATTTGCGAACAATATGGCGTCCTATATTACTAAATACCGTAATGGATAGTACATAATTATACCGTCAGAAGCCACATTTAAAACATCAAATATTTCCACCATGGGAATTAGAAAAACGGCGTAAAGACAAAACACTCTCGGTTATAACCAGGCATAGATAAACTTCTCCCCAAGATTAAATGGACAAGTTTTCTCGCAGAGTTAGACCTGGATTTCGCAAGCAACTTTAATCAATGTACGGTTAATTTTAAGAAGTGTTAATTTTTAAATGGTTCCTTTATGAATACTTGAAGGTTAGTTAACTAAATGAACTAAAACTGGGGAAAAAACTGAGACTTGTTAAAGTTACAAAGATTAAGTGGCGAGTGAAACCAAGATTTAACTATGCGAAAAACCTAGCCGCTTATTACTTGGGAGCGTTTTGAGTGGGATCCTTTTTTCTGGCATTCGTAGCATAATTACTGTTTCTTCCTGGACACTTTCGTGATGCTATTTCTAAAATTATGAATATATTTAATTGCATTTATCTCAGCCTTTAAATTGATCACGTGCATAAGTTGCAGAGCTTCAGTAGCACTTACACAACAACAATTTTAACAATAGGTGTATTATTTAAATATAGATAATTATATTTACTTTTGTAATGACTGTGAATTAATGTAATTAAAATTGTGAATACGGTGTATATTTTCAATTAATCAATTAAGAGTCTTTACATTAAATTGTTCACGTGCAATAATTGCAGCTTCAATTATTCTTAAAAACCTTTTGGTTGGAGTTAGAGATGAGTCACACTTAAACCTATTTGTTTGATTGTTCGATGAAATACTTAGACAAAATTAAAGTTTCCAAAATGGCTGAAAATTGCAACTACTGGTGCTAGTGTGCATGAAATAATTATACCATAGTTCCAGCACCACTCTATTGAACAATAAAATTGCCCGAACCAATAGATTGTATATTGCCTTTCGTGCTGTTATTATTAATAAAAGGTTTCATAAAAAAGTGTCGTTTTGAAGGAGCTTGCAAAAGCAATAAGCAAATGCTGCCGGTTGCTTTAGTAGATTTTCGTTTCCAAAAGTTGCACTTTATTAGGTTCTATTTCGTTGTAAAGTTTTATCTTAAGTTATTTGGTTCGTAGAAAACTACACGTATCTATAATAGAACATATCTAGTTTCAAATTAGTAGAAAAGTATTGCTAAACAATTAATCTGCCAAAATGATTACAGACGGGGTAGCAAAACAAATGGGAAGATTTTGCAAATATGCGTCATTTTTGGGCAGCATACCATTTACTTGGGACGCTTCAAGCCCTAAAAATAAGCTTAAAGTCGAATCTTCGCCATTAAAGAAGATTATGTTTTCTGTCACAGCCTTTTGGTATATTTTAAATCTCGTTCATTTATCCACCTTTAGATTCCTCACAATCATTACAACGCAAGAAAACGTGGATGAAATGGACAAATACGAACAAGGCAATAGGTTCATTGGTGTTTGTTATATTGTCTACTACATATTTTTGTCCTCATTAGTCTTTAGCGCTATTCACAAACCAAACGAAATCTGTTGGTTCGTCAATCAATTGTTTCACTTAAATCACAAATTAAAGAAGGAATATTTGATCGAGAGGAATACGAAAGTATCTAGAGATAAGTCAGAGATGAATTTGGAATTCGTCATGAAATATTGTACTATGAGTTGTTTCTCGGGAACATTTTGTTTTG
>JAQFZC010001679.1:0-27785 GCA_034695205.1 Dicyrtoma fusca | reverse complement strand
ATTATACACACTCAAGTACTATGCATATGCAACTCAAACTCATTAATACTAAACTGCTTTACAGGGTAGAAGCTATATATTTTTGTCCGTTTAATATAAACATTCACAATTTACCTATACATTTATCTGATCGATAAATATAAGTGCCGAAAGTACTATATGCATAGTGATTAGAAAAGAAATTGTATGATAATGATTTCACATTCATACCTGTATTCAAGCATGTGCTTGCCATTAAGAAGTTTTCATACGTCCTATCCACTATCCGTATTTCTAGTATCTATATATCCATCTCGGTAAAAGAAATGCCTATACAGGTGATTGCAATTAATTGTTTAAAAGAGCTAATAATTAACAGGCTGAAATTCCCCAAAGCGATTATCGAGCAGCTCTCTCTCTCTCTCTTCTCCAGGTTTTTTTTACACTCTTACACTCGGCATAGATACCTGAATACACTGTAATTACATATTTATACCTTCCTAAAGCCCTGACGGACAGAAGCAGAGCACACCACACGGTCTTGCCTTTTTCTCCTCGTTATTATTATGATTAAGATTAATTTGACTACCGACGAGGTAAAATAATCGTATTCACCTCCACTAGATTTCCTGTATATGAAAAGGTTGGTTAATTATGATGCGGGAGTTGATAATTTACCCTTTTCTTTGCTTTATCGTCCGTCGCTTTGCATGCCCTGTGAGTCAAAGTCAAGTCTTTCTTGAGTCAAGTCAATCCAAGCCAAGTCAAGCTCATGTAAGTATACAAAAGTAACGCAATGCAATCAAATGAAGAAATTTGGAAAGTAAAAGAAGAAGAGGAGAAAAAAAAAGTAGAAGAAGCGGAGAGACTTCATAGAACAATTGTATTTTAAGACTCACCACACGTTCCTCCACCGATTGTTGTTGAATAATATGTTTGAAATTCCATTATAGACAAAGAAAAAGTGGCTCACATTAGGAAAGTCTATATTATTTAAACAGCTATGGAAGCCTAGTCATTAGGCAGGCTAGATGGATTGGATTTTCTCAAAGTCCCGGTCGGTCTGTCTGTACATAACTTTGTACTGTAAAAGTAACCTCTGTACTACCAACGCCACATTTATCTCATATATAGCTCTAGGGACTATACTATGTACCTACTACATACATATTATTAGAGGGAGCTGAGACCGAAAGAGAGAGAGAGAGAGAAACGTAATTCATATATGAAGTCAAAAGCGGAGGCAGGTAGTATATGCTGAACAGATGGTGGATTGTTTAAGGTTCAGGCTAAATGTTTGGATGAAAAGCGGTCGGTACTGGGAAGGTATGTACGGGCACAATCCAACAGGGTTTCAGAGAAGATATTACAGGGTTGGAGACGGACCGAATGCCGAATCACTTTGGTACTTGTGACTAGGTAAATTGAGCCATAATTTCATCCAATAGTGAAATAGAGAGATCTCGTTATAACTTCACTGCCCGAAAACCCACCGAATCTCGTGTAAAGGAAAAGGGTTGCTCTCATCTTTCTCCATATATTGTTATTATCTCTCTCTCTCTCTCTCTCTCTCTCTCTCTCTCTTGACTGTCTGCCGCATTAGGGTTAAGTAGGTGCCCTGCACTTAGTGGTGACGAGGATCATCATCATCATCAACTTCTTCAGCCACCTCACTTTTCTCTCTTTCTTTTGAGCTCCAAACTCCTCAATAACCTAGCCCCGTAGCAATAGCAGCGACCATTAACCATACCATTGAGCTGATGCTGATGCGATGTGATGAAATTCTTGAAGATTGTTTATATTGATGTAATCACATCTCACAAACAACTACACCCGATACTTCCCTTCAATACAGTTAGGTACTTTCTGTACTTTCAGACGTGGTACGTACGCAGATGATTGTATGACCTGTCTACAAAAAGATTATTTTCTATTTTGTCTATAATGGAATTGTGTAGAGTGTAGGAACGATAACAATTATAATCAGAGACAAATTGTGAGTCCATTTACTGTTACTGTTACGGCTGCAAACTATTTGGTTCTCTTTCAATTGGAGATAACAAGTTACGCGTGCACATTTATCAATTTGTACCTCGTAAGTAGTTTGTTATGTTGGGCTCTTTATTGGTGAGCCGTCATTTCTTCCATTTCTTGCTCATCCTTGGAGCATCTTCAAAGGTTTCTGTCACTTTCCGCGCGAGCATGATTTTTAGAGGCATTGCGAAAAAAAAGGCACATCCAAATTTATGTTTATAGTATAGTTTATCCCTATCTTCAACTTGTATCGTCACACATACATACTCGGCGTGCTGAATGTCGAAGTTGAAGTTGAAGCTGAATTGTAATTAGGTAAAAGAACAAGCAATGAAAAAAATTTGCCGAAGGCTGAACAGTAACAAGGCTCATCGTCAGACAAAATTTCGTAATTCGTAATTCTTGATTCGGTAATGATTTTAAAATGTATTGTTTATGCACTAAACAATTTAGAATTAAGTTTGTCGCTTCCTTTTTCGAAAAACTCATGAGTTCCTAGCTACATACATACATTTTACGCTCACTGAATCATTCCTACGCTACGGAGTGCAGACATGCAGAGAGAGAGAAAGAGGGATGTACGTACATAAGGATAAGTACCTATGTAGAGGTAAAACAAGCTCGTTAGCTTGTAGGTTTTGATTAGGTATGATTACCTATACGTTTTTTTTCCTCTGTGAATTCGTGTACAAAGTAAATTACAATTAAACTTTAATAAAACTTCCGAAATTCAAATCCAATTATTTACCGTGTAAAACCTTTGAAAATCTAACGCCGTAATATGGTCATCATGAGTATCATTACACAATAAATGATGGAAATTTGAGCTGATTAAATGTATTCTCATGTTCTGCGGTCGCGGTTCTTGTTCACTCAAGGGATCATTAACATGTGCAAGTATTTTTTTCACGCTTAAATCAATATATCTGTATAGTATAATTTTCTGCAATACTTTTTAACAATCTATCTTGCGGCACAATTCTTTACAATTAGAATTGGATTGGTTTGGTTGCTAGGTTTCGAATTGGAAATGGATCACGTAGCCAACAAACACATTCACACAACATACATAGAAAATGGGCCGATATACTGACTGTGTATACTTTGTGGTGAATAAAATTGTTCCATGATCAATTACGTCTATTTTTTTGGGGGTTATTTTGTAAAAATTTGGTTTACGGCTGTAATTAAACTCACATGAGATATATAGGGATGGCTTAAAGAAGAAATTAAAACTTCCCAATGTTTCAATTTAAAATAGGACCCAAGACTGAACAGATGCTCTCGTTCTGGTAGAATAGTCACGTTGAGGGCAGAACGCGTACAAAGTATGAAGTAACAATGTGATGGGTGTTGTGCTTACGTTAGTTGAGTAAATTGGATTGAATTGAAGTGCAATAATACAGATATAATGGGAGTACAAGGGTACATAGGTATATCCTATCTATGTATACCATTTAAGCACACATGTCCGTCTGTGTGTCTGTCTGTCCGTCTGAAGTCTGTAGTACTTTGTACAGGAGGTTTAAAAGCAAATAGGCAATAATGATGTGATATGTACATAGTGCTATTAGCATTAGTAGGGTAGTGGTAGTATATCTAAATGAAAAGCGGTAAGCGGCACCCTCCTCTCTCACCCACAAATTACAAGGTGCTTCATTTCCGGAGAAAAACTGTCAAAATTACTACGTAAAGTTTTTATCTCTTGCCTGTTACAACTAAATTAAGTCGAGCTTGTTGGACGGAGTCATAAGAGAGCCTCACTATCAACTATCACATGTCATATGTATAAGGTTGAATTTCCTTCGACCTGAAATCCCTTATTTTTTTTTATCTCTCTCTCTCTGTCTGTCTCTCTCTCTCTCTTTCTCTCGTGACTGTAGTTTGTACTTGGTAATATGCAAGCAATGACATTCTACGAATTAGACAATTTTACGCTCAAGAATTTCGATTTGATTATTATTATACCATTCTACCAGTTTACTTTATGACATGGACATGTGTACACTAACAATGCTCATACATACAATACCCAGTGCACAAGGAAAAAGGCTTGAAAGCTAATCAGCCATCAATCCCGTGGCAATTGATTTCATCATTTCATCCCCTGTTAGTATACTTTGTACCTTTCTTAACAAACAGAATTAAAATAGGCGCCAGGACGGCCATTTTATTTTTCATATCTGTATTTACATATTTCCTACCTTATCTCCAATGATGTTTTTTTTCCTTCGTGTAAGATATTTTACGTGTTAATCATTTCAGAGGCAGAGTCAAAGTAGTATCGTTGTTTGGTTCTTTCGTAGTTTCGTTAGTTTCGTTAGTTTTCTGCTTCCTTTAATTCTGTTGACATTATGTATAAAAGGGAGAGACTCCGTACCAGTATTAGTAGGAGTAGTATCTGTAGTGTGTGTGTGTGTGTATGTCTCTGTTTCACTTTCAGCCAGGAACTTTTTAATCTAACCGGTTCCCAGCAGTGAGCCGTAATAGTTTCCTGTGTCTCTCTACAAGTCGTATTCTGAATACTTGACTTTTTTGTAAAATGTCGACGCGTAGAATTGATTTTTACAATTTACGTAAGTGGAGAAGGTGAGCCTTGAGTATTTAAGTATAGAAGAATACCATACAACAGGGCAGTGCTCGTCTTCATCATGACAGCAGTTAGCTAGTAAGCATTGTTGTAATTATTCTACAAATACACGCATTATTAGACAGCTTTGAGTCTCACTGTTGTTCGACTGTAATCTTCCCATTCATTCATAGGGTTATTTTGTTGCTGCAGGTCATTTCGGGCACTTATATGTCGGAAATTGAGGGAAACTCAATCGTTATTTTGGACAGAGGATACGTGTAATTATCTCATCCACTTTTGCGAGCATCCATGATTCATATATATTTTGCCATCGGATCATTGTTTCCATAATTACCTCGCTAGCCGCCACTCCACTCTGCTAGTTCCACCTTTATTAGAGGATAATATACTGGGACGTGATATGAGATTTCCCCAGAACCATTCGGCATTCGGATTACGTGACAAATATTTCTAAAGTTCCGCAAGGAATCTCCTGTAAAGGGAATAAGTAATAAGCATGAAAGCTCGGAACCAGTGGTGATAAACCATGGGCATATAGGCGTTGCATTGTGGTAAAAAGGATCTCTGGCTATAAAAATCATACGTGAATTAGCGTATAGACTCTTAAATATAATCAGTCGTAGCTCTGAGCCTATTACTTACTATAGCCTATATACTCCCTCGTACGTACGAGCTTGCACAATTAATCCACATTCACAGGAGGAAGATGCGAAGGGGTGCAAATCCCTAAAGTACATAATGCGGACGTACACACATGCATAGGGATAGCATAGTTAAGTTAATGGTTGATTGTTACTGAGGAAAAGTACAAAGTAGTTAGAGCGGAGGTTGAGGATGGATCGTTTAGCAGCTTTAGATGGCAATAGTTCCCTAATCTGTATTCGTTGGTGCGTGGAAAGTGAGGACAAGAGGCACATTCACATGGGATTAGTACAGTCACCGGCTCTCATCTCATCTCTGCCTCACTTGGCTTTGGCTGGTTTGGTAATAAACCGTGATATGTGTGGCTGTTAATGTTGTGATGCTGTTATTACTGCAGGAGCTACCTACGACTACTTCACTTCCATCGTTCCATCCGAAAATCTCATCTCAAGTTATGGTGGGTGACTGGCTGGGCCATGCCATGGAGGAGGCTGACAGCGTAGCATATCCATGAGCATATGAATCTGTGGAGTTTCCAGTTGGTTTTCGTTTTAGTTTTTGGTAGTCGTTGGACGCGGTCTCATAAATCCGGAGACCTATTTATTACATTGGATTGGAGTTGGACCAAGCGTGGGCTTCTGGATTCAATCGAAATGAAATATTAGACGACAAGATTTCTATTCACTCCTCATGATTTGCGGTTGCCTGATGACAGATATTAGACAACTGTGTCCTCCCGTTTGTTCCTCTTCATTTACACAATACAACACAACCATGCCCTTCGTTCCTTGGCTACATAATGCGAACAAATCTGGTTTTTTATTTTATGTTTCTTTCTACATTTTTTAACCAACTTTTCGCCGTCCCATTATATGTCTCGTCGACGCGACTCGCTCTCTCTCTCTCTCTCTCGCTTGCTCTGTATGTACATAGGAGAGAAGAGAGACGCTAATCGCAGCACATAATCTCCTTATCGTTAGGATAAATATACCCAGGAGAGTGAGGTACGGTGTTACTTTTACACATTGCTTCTTACATTCGTGTAAGTAAAAGAGCTCAACGTGAGGATGCGGACAGTCAGTCTGTCTGTGTGTCTGTCAGACAAGCAAGTATTTGTTTGACTGTGTGCTCTCTGGGCTGTGTATGTATCATGTGTACTTCCTCTTATGTATTCATTCCTCAAAAGTATTTTATGTAACACTTGTTTTGTTCTCCACTTATACACACGTAGTGGGCCCGAAGGAGTCCCAACACACTCAGCACTGAGCACTATAAGAGTTAGTTACTGTGACTGTGTGTGCTACTCCCGTTTAAAAAGATGGTGTAAAAATTACACGTGTTGAATGTCTCTCTCTCTCTCTCTCCCAAGGGTGTGGTCAAAAGTCTATAAAATCGTCGTATATTTGTATTTTCTGTTTTCTCCTCTCGCTACTACGACGTCTAAGGTCTAACAGAGCTAGAGCTAGCTGAATGAATTTTTTTAAACTAATTTTTGCCCTCTGTTTTGTATCCCTCGAATAATTTTATGTAATTCTGGGTGAAATTGAGTAATTCCTCTCCTTTTTTCCTATTATTCACTGTGACAATGCTAACAATTAAGAGAACTCTAAATTGCAGGATGAAAGGCAAAGTTGCAATGAAGATACATACATATGTAGGTAAATTCATGTAAGTATAACGTAATTATGGCGTCAATGTCTGTCTCTGTCATCCGCATGGCCCTGGCCAAGGATCTTTGATATAATGTATGTGAGACCTTTAAATCCTTTTGTATTGAGCTGTCACCTTTTAAATCAAGTCAAATTGATATAAATTTTAACTGAATTCCCCAAACCGTCCAACCGTCCCTACAGTTTTTCTGTTTGACTCCAGCTTTCAGCTGAAGCTAATGTTAGTTGAAGATACACAGTTGAAAGAATACACATCATGATTGTAGCGCAACTAAAAAGAATGAAGAAGGACGAAAATGTCCACTCCCTGAGTTAAGTTATTTGTCAGGAAATTACTTGGGAATCCTTAAAGGGTTAAAACAGTCCATTAAGAAGGTGAGATTAGAAGTTGGAAAGTGTCGGGAAGAGGGATCCAAAGTAGTGACTATGGGACACTGTCTTGTTTTGATAATAATGACATCATGCTCGTCCCGCGACATGTACGAACGAGCTGTGAGTCTACATCTTGGGTCAAGCGGCATTTTTTTTTCTTTCTCTACTTTTCAGCATGCAGAACATGTGCAGTGTGTGCTGGAGGAAGGAGTAGGAGAGAGAGAGAGAGAGGATCTCAAGAAGGAGTAATGGAGGTAGGTGATTAATTGACACTCGGGTCTTGGTCAGTGTTGGTGGGAAGTCTTGTCTCTGTTATGGGATAAAAGCTTTTCAAGCTTGTACATGCTTTGATTTTATGAGATCCTCCACGATTCTAGCAAATAAATCACGACCACGGCTTCCTCACCAATACAAAGACGAAAAATAACTTGACGGCTTTAAAACTCTCAATTATGTCCTTTACGACTGCCGTACGGACCTCAGTCCTCAGTGTTGCGCACGTCGGCTGGGCTGGCTGGCTGGCTCTTCTGGCTTGCTTTTTGGCAACCTTGACTTATAATTATTGTTGAATTTGTTATGTAAGTTGTCGCTGTCATTGTTCGTAATGACCTGTAGTGCACGGCGATGCATAATATCAAAAATGCCTAATTGTACGTGTAAAGCTTCTATTGATATTAGCTAGTCAGTTGTGGCATTCTTGATTCTTTCATTCCGCTCTGACCTGCCTGCGCCTGGCTACTATAGTACTCGAAATAACCTTTGACTGGTTATGCGTAATGGGATTATTAATATTTTCGGTATTCCTTTGCGTATCTTTCTATCTTGAAAACATCTGACATGCCGTCCTATTTTATTATTCTTCTTTTCAGTTGAGTCATAAATTTTAAAAAGGAATGAAGAACAAGACCAAGGGACGTGGAGCAAGGTAAATATCTATTAATCTATTATATCTCTAATATATATAAACTTGATTATGATAATGATAAAATGTTTAGATGTAACAATTGTTACGCCGCGTAATTAGGTAGATAGCCCTTTGAGATTGACATGAAGTTGCAATGAGTTTTGATGTAGACATTTGAATAAAATTATATAAACATCAAATAACCGTAATAATAATTATTATTATCATCATCATATGAGAGAAATTTTCTTAACTCCTGGAATTGAAAATTCTATATGTATGTACAGGCACAGGATCAGCTCCACACTCACTCCCTCTTCGTCTTTGTCTCAAGCGTAATATATATTATACTAAATTGAAAGATATACAGATAAAGATGACAGGGCCTTTAACATCAAAGTTGTTTTTTTTCTCCTTTTTACATTCATAGACAAGATTTTCAAGCTATTTAATTCTTTATACGATGATTGATTTATCAAACGTGAGACTCACGTACGTTTTCAACAACAAGATCAACTTTATTCTATTCTCTCTCCGTTCCGTGGCGTTCTGGCTCATTCTATGAAAATCATTAAGGAGTTGGGTAGGGATTTGGGAAGTCACTGGGGGCTATAGAATTTGAAATATTCCCTATACAGTTGTATCTATAGCTCATTGTTAGTGAGTATAGACAATAGACGCTGTTGCTGTTGGGTCTATACTTGATAGAAATGTAAGGGATTGCCTATGTATGTAGCACTTCTTCTTCTTCTTCTTGTTTTTCAACGATTTTCAACGGTTAAAATAAAGTTGTGACTCCGTACATTTATTTTCTTAGTTCTAAATTAACTTTGATGGCCTTAAGGTAGGTTCAACTTTCAGGTTAGCCGACCATAAAATGGTTAAAAATTGAAGGGCTCGACTGCTATGAAGCAAGTGTACATTTCTAACTTACTATACATACTGTATACCTATTGTGGTTCTATGACCGTACCGTGAACCGTTGTTCATGTTGCTGTTGTTATTGTTGTTTTTATATATACAAATCTGTTGTATTTGTCTATTTGTTAGAGCTGTCCAAGTGCGGGTAAGTTTCTGTATCTGTGTCTGTTTCTGGTTCTTTTGAAGGCAACTTCAGGCAAACCTGAGCATCTTCTCATCAAAAACTTGCTATATTGGTTTTCATGGCATTACTGCGTTGTAAGTGTAAGCCAAGGCATGGAGATAGCCTTCATTGGCCTTATAGCTTTGCTTTGAAGCTGAGTGAAGGCTCAGGATAGAAAAATGGAGATGGGAGCGAGAAGAAGTCTCTCTTTCTCTCTCTCTCTTTCGCTCTGTGATGACTGTTTATAGTGTTAGGGGCTGTTAGCAAGTCCTCATCTTGCGTTAGTTTAGTTGGGGCTGCGGGCAGTTACTAGTAAATATATTACATATGATGATGATGATATGAAGAGTAGGGAAACCTGCCTGCTGCCTGCTTGGAAGACCACTTTGTTCGGATGATTATTCTAACCTGAGGGGTGTTTTCCCAATTCTATGCCTCGTTTACATGTCTAACAAAATAATTAAATAGAGATGGATATGAAGGGTATGTTTGTACGTAGTTCTGGTGGGTATCTTCTCATTCTGTCGGGTATAGACATATACCTATACCTACAGCTATAACTATACACCCTAAACACCCTATACAGATAGTTGCACATAGGAGACTGGCTATTCATATCCTACGGATACTGGTTATTGTTTAGCCAGGTAGGTAGGTTTGTATTACCGATTCATGAGGAAGCAATGCATAATAAATGTATACATAGGAGGCACTGTATCAGTCCCAGGAATATTTACAGAGTCGATGAATACGATATTAGGTAAATAGAAAGAGAGAGAGATAGACACCACAATAAGACTAGGACTAAAACCAAAACTAACAAGGAACTTCTATGTAGAATGTAAATAAAGAAAACGGGGATGATGGGGCAGTGGAACGGGACGGGGAATTGGGGAACAGTCGGTGTTCCGAGTGAAACTGCCATCATCGTTCAGATTTTGAGATCCCTTCGTTATGCCTTTGCCATAGAGAGATATGACCCTTCCGTGTCCATGTTTTTTAATCGTTTACCTTCCTCTTGCGCCACTCATAATTGGGGATACTTAATTTCATATTCAAATTTCATTTCGTTCCACTATGTACTAATGAAAGGCACAACTTCATCGGCTGAGTGAGTCCGAAAGTAGCGAGTAGAGAGCCGTATGTATAAAGGATGAATGAATGAGAAATAGAGAAAATACAAAAACAAAAGCAAAAGCCAAAGCGACCAGCCCAGGAACGAGAAATAAAATGGATAGCGATAGCATGGCCACGAAACACCATAACCATAATGCCATGGCCTGACATATGCCGTCCAGTGGAAAAACTCAAAAATTGACTCGAAAACCAATGGTGGCTCAGCCTTACATCTCCCAATTGCTATTATTATTACTCTATATTTGACTACATACACACGTGAGGACGAGGATAAGGACTGTAGATTATACTTTAATGAAATTACAGCCTAGGTAAATAAGGCGAGTGAAAATTCATGTGTAAATAGTAGATCACGCCTCAAACGTTGCGCCTCCTATATTATAGCATGCTTATTTAGTTTAACTTTAGTGTTTGAGCTAAAAGTTCTGTCCGGCCCCTTTGTTTGTCACGAACCATCAATGAAGACTACAGATAAATAGTCCTGATAATTAATGTTATGGGTGTTGAGTCTTTTTTTTATACTTCTCGAGGTGAGTTTACGCATATTTTTTTTTCTGCGGAAAGAAAAAAAAAGTGTCCATGTAACATTTTTCCTGTACATACTAATCAATACGTTGATATAAAAAAAAGGCCATATAAATATGTATATTTCCTATTTCCTATGTGAGTGATTAAAGTAAATAATTATACGTGTGGAGACGAAGATTATGTACTAGCACCTCGTTTCAGTTGTAAAAATATCCCTACTCAGCAATTGCATTTTGTTTATCAAGAAATTTTATCTTATATTTCTTTTCACCGTTCTCCATAATTACTTTAGCATGCTAGATCTTTTAACACTTGCTCTCCTTGCCTTGGCAGTGCAGTGTGTGCTATGCTACCTTATTAATAATCACCATCACAAAACTTTTAACTTGGTACATATTTGAAAATTTTTCGTGTGTACCTATAACATGTATATGTATAGGTATATAGCCAAAGTGTGGAAAAACATCAGTATGTATTTTCTTTCACTCTTGACTCCTTAATTAGACCGTTGAGTTGGGAGTATTAGGGACTTGGCGCGTTGGTGTTGAAGAGATGAATCCGTGGATAAGAGGTGATAAAACCTACATTTCCAAGAAATTTTACTTAGAAGCTGTAATTTAAAAATATGTTTTCTCTTGTGTTCTCATGCAGCTCCTGACGAAACATTATTAAAATAAGATAGCACACACACATTATTTAAAGTTAAATTGAACATGTTGGTTCCTCACGAAGTTGTTTCCTACTCCTAGTATGTTCCTCACCATTTAAAACCTCAATAGTGATGTAAAGTCTGGGCATTTTAGTGTAAGCTGTCCTAAAAGCCGTCAAGTCGTGCTCCCTATTTTCTCCAATAATATGCATACCTACATACCTATACATAGTAATAGTGCACTTGACTTGTATGGGCAGAACAATAATAATAATAAACAGGTAGGATGGAGGAAAAGGCTCTACACTCGATTTTTATAAAGCTTCCTTCATATTATTATTATTCTTATACTTTGTCGACTTTTTTTTGTTTTGTTTTGTTGTTACAGTAAGTAGTTGGTTGTGTATGAATTCTTGCATGTTGATGAACTATTTGGATTTGGAAAATTCTTTCTCAATCGGTCATGCATATTAGGATTGTAAAGAGTCTGTTCGGCATGAATTACAGAACAGTGGAGTTGGTAGGAAGGTAGGTAGGAAGGTACTCTATAGGTTTGGTTTCGTTTAGTTTATTAGTTGGTTAGTCGTTGTTGGGTTGAACATCTTCCTTTTTTACATACAATTAACATATTAGAATAGAATCGACAGTCTTCTTCAGTAATTTACACAATGCATGCTGAAGGGTCATTTATCATGTGAAGTCGACAGGTTCAAGCGGGTAAGAAAGAAAATTAATTCATTGGGCTATAAGTACCAGGAATATGTGTAACGTAACGTCAAGTCACTTGCTTGTGTGTATGATAATGAAGTTGCTATTAATTTACATTAATTATTTCCTTCTACATTTTCCTTTAGATTTTTAAAATTCCTCTTCCTCTTCCTCCCATCATCATCTCCCTTCTGCCCCGACGGAGATCGAGTACTGTCACAGAGAGAGCCTTACTCTCACTGAGTCTACTATGTTTGCTGAAGCAGCTTTATGTTACAGCGTGCACAATGCCATAAGATGTTTGTCTACCTTTTCAAATCCTAGTAAACTATCTGTGGGCCTTCCGACGATGAGTCCCATGGAAAGATGGAAAAGGTGAGAAGCTCCGCTTCCTATTGTAGTCTATAGTCTGAGGAGATAAAAGTTTTAAATCAAGCTTTTTACAAGTCTTAGGCGTTAACGATAGATATCTAGTTTACAAATTCACAATAGTTTCGTAAAGGTTGTGGAGTGAATTGAATTGTTCAAGCCCCTCTTCTTTGAGATCTCATTCCCAGATTTAGCGAGCGGGTTCCTATACGTAGTTACCTATGTGTGAGTTTATCATCATGGCTTACTTTGGTAGGCTGAGGCACTAATATTTGTAAGAGTAACAGTAGCGTGAAAAATATCTAGAATATGAGGATATAGAAGGAAAAATAAATAAAAAGAGACTCGAAAAGAGAGGAAAAAATCCATAAAATGAGCTTTGAAAAGGATAAATTGAGAAGTAAAGGTGATGTGAATGGGCCACGCTCTTGAGGGGAAAAGTGTCTTGCTCGCACGACAACAACTCCCTCATTCATCACACCGCAAGCAGGCTCATAAAGAACTGTCTCCGTTGACACTCGTATACAGCCAGGCTCGATTTTAAAAGTCTTCGGTGTGTAGAGCTTTTAGCGTAACTTATGTGATCTCACCATAGGTAGGAGACATTTACTTGCAAGTGTTCCAAGTCAAAAAGTCAAAAAAAAAGAAAGAAAAGAGAAGCGGCTACTCTCTTTCTCACAACAAGACTCATTCACTTCTCCATCTGATGTATTCTCTGTTGTGCTTCCTTAAGAGCCCACAGAGTGCAATAATAATTTCTCCACTGTGTGTCCCTGGGTCCCATTTCCCATTTATGAGTATTTCCTATCCTACACTACACACACCAGAGAGACTCATCAGATAGCCCGGTCGTCTATGTTTGGAAGTTTAGACCAAAGAACGAAGATGTATCACCCCGACCGACCCCATAGACGACTACTTACAGGTCCAACTTATACATTATAGATTTCATTTTAACGTCCGACGGTGTTTCTTCTTCTTCTTCTTTTTTTTGAATAAGAAGTCAAAGTAACAGTTTTGTCCGATTCGTTGCCACCTACAATGTCCAGCTTGGGGGTTCTTGGACAGAATTATGTTCAAGAGGAAATCCCCCTCTGAAGAAATCCATTAGTTTCTCCAGGTAGGGATACCTGCCGCTGTATTCACCTCGTCCAACCTCATACAGCTCAATCCATAGACCCATTGCAGGAGAGTAAGGGGAACAACTGGAAAGAATACATAATAGAAGTGAAGGCAAACTAACTTACTCTCAACTCCCTCGGACTGGACCGGTTCATTTCCTCTCCCTTTCTTTGGCTCGTTATTATTGAGATATTGAAAATTGAAAGCAATGGGCAATCTGTAAAGACTTTGAAAAGTAGGTATTCTTCAAAATCGTAATTAACATTATGTATACGTCTAGTCTATTTGAATGCGTATTGATATTACGCTTTGTTTGTGTACACTATCTGTATCGATAGGCATCGCTTTGTCAAACAGTAAGGAGGAAATATGTGCATACTAGAGATTGAAGGGGAAAATTACCTTCCTTGTATTTATTATTATTTGATATAGGTACATAGGTAGTAATTATATAGATAGATATACCTATACGAAAGTTTCATACATACAGCTTTCAAGGAGGCAGTAATGTAGCAATGTTCCCCTTGGTAACATCAGGCGAGAAAATCGAAAATTTTGGTGTTGAATATAACTGCGACTAGTGAGTGCTACTTTAGTTGTTCTTTTAAAAGTAAGTAGTACATGGCTTGGTTTGAGTCCAAAAGCCCGAAACCGAACCACTTACTTTCATATTAATGTATCTTTTACAGTCTTTTGCCCATTACCTACTTTTCTACTCTCACAGATTTCTATCTCCCAAAAATACATAAACCACGTTGCCCCAAAGACCGACGTTTCGTGGAAACTTTACTGGAGGTATTACTATTGATGGCAACTGATAAACTATGTAGGTAGGTAATATATCTTGTCCAGCAACTATGCCACTATGCATAGCATGCCATGCAACTAAGAAACAAAAATTTGTCAAATTGTGACTGTCATCTGCTTTGTAGTAACTAATCTAAGATGCCAAGTAGTTTCAAGTTAATTGAAATTAATATCTAGAGAAAATTCCAAACATGTTTGAACTGCCAAAGCACAGAAATTCCAAGAGACGAATTATTTATATGGCTTTCTCTGACAAATTGTACTCATAGTCTTTAGTGTATTTACCTACCTCTGTCGTATATTCGAGGGTCTAAGGAAAAGTATCACATTATTATGGCTATTACTGCGCTGCTTATCATATCCTCCGAGCAGCACCTTTTTATCCTACAATTAGTTTAACGCCTTTACGTCATCTTCGCTTTTAACTTGACTCAAGCTTGCGGCAGTTCCATGTCACCCAGAGTATCGCATTGGTCTAATTGTTATACAATTTTAGCAGCCCATTACATACGTCTACTTGGTAATAGTTATAATAATTGTTTGTAATTATTCTCAGTTCGTAATTATGTGTAATGGTGAAAATTAGTCAAATTGGCTAATTTGCCATCTCAATTTTAGGACCCATCAAGGAAAAGTACAAACCACGTACATCCATCCTAACATCCCCCTTCTAGGTACATAGACCGATGTTGTGTACGTATAATCACTTAGCTAGTATTTTGTTCCTGTTTAATTTGTTCCAAATTGTTAATTTGTTAAATGACAATAATTTGCTGTCTGCACACCCAATGCGTGTAAGCCAACGAGGAGAAGTTGACTATGTGAATGTGAATATATGAGTCGCTACACTTCTGTACGTACGTATGTAGCTACTAGCTAGTGTAGGATAATTAAAGCAGCACAAGTAGTTTTTTAGGTCATCACTTTGTTAATTGGAATTGGAATGGACATGATTGCTCGGACATGACAGACTATTACATGCAAGCCTGTATGTATAGGCGCCTAGTGCCTAGGTATTCGAAATTTTTCGGATTGAGCGTGTAGGGATAATTGAGCATATGTATAACGTAGACTGTCTCAGTCTGTGTAACGTATCGATTCGACGATTGGCTAAAATAAAATGTTTGAACGTAGCCCATGATTGGCAAGCAATTTTTCCAATGGCATTTTAAAAAGTTGTTTTGAATTAAATTACCTTGTCGTTGTGTAAATGTTTTTCTCCTCGTAATAATTTTCTACACAAATTTTTACTACATCAAATCCATTGTAGTTTGTCACAATGAAGGATTATGTATGCATAATTTTTAGTAGGCGTGCAAGATAGTAGGTACATGTCTAAGGTGTTGGTGTTACTCACAATCTGGTGTGCTTCCAAAGTCTCACCCAATCTATTGATTGTGTGCCCTAAGTTAATGGGTAATGATTACATATGATATGATGGAATGATGATCAGCCTTCTGCCGGAGGCCAAAAGGCAAGCTAAATCTTTGACAGGTAACCCTAAGAAAGTCTCCTTAACTATGCGCTCATGTTGGGGCGCCATTTCTATACTAAATCATACACATGGGCTATAGAGCTATAGTAGAAAATATGTTATCCCAAATGAAGCACATGTCATGACAGCACACGTTCCAGCTACTTCTTTTTCTCGTCTTCTTTATTACCCTCTCATCAAGTCTTGCTTCTTCTTCTTCTTCGTCTTCTTCTTGGTCGTCTTCTTCTTTGCATCTCTGAGAGTGTCAATGCATTGGAGCTTCGTCACTGTCTCACCTGCACACCTCCCTTTCTCGCTCCGTCCATTGTCAGAGCCTGAGATTTTAATGTTCCCAATTTATGCATGCGCTTACTAGTTCTGATTATGATTTCTTGCCAAACTTGCAAAGATGTAGCTGTAAAACTAAAACTAGTAGTACGAGAACAGAGAACTAAATTCTACAGATTTAATTTGTCGTACACCTGTGTGTATAGGTATGCAGGTATACCCTATAGCTGTTTGTGAAGGTATATACCACATTTGTATGTACGGAGTGCTAACATCTCTGTCAGTAGCAAAGGGATTTAAATGATTTTGTAGGCTGTACATGTAGAATTTTAAAATTTGTTCAATTTAATTTATTCAGGTGGGGAAAGAAGAACACCGGCTATACTGGTGGTGTATCTATGTAAAGTTGAGCGTAAATTAAATAAATTTTTTAATTTGGCATTTGATGTATCAAGCTGCGTTTCAACATACATTTGAGTGAGTGAGAGAGAGAGATGATCGAAATAACAAAAGTGTTCTCTTAAGTTGACGCTATGGGTCTAGAAGAAAATGTCTATGGGGCTGCCTATTATTGACTATACATATACCCAGTAATGAACTATGGAGGATTGATGAATTACTGATTATCTTCTGATTACAAATGAAGAACCTGACTACAACTGTGACTGAACGTGCAAGTCGAGCGCCGTTAAATACAGACAATTTCCATTGTCAAAAGGAGATGGACAAAAGGACAAGGGATCATAGAGAATATAGACAGAGAGAAGTCAGACGAGGAGACTAGAGCCAGAAGCCAGAAGAGTCAGAGAGAAATAGAAACGCACTCGACAGCTTGATGTCAATTCTTTGAAGATGAAAACTTTTAATTTCGGTAGTGCCTTTTCTGAATAGAATTTCAAAGAATGTACCAAGGTTTGAACACAATCCTGTCAGTGTAGTACACTTGAAGAGGACAGATACGCTAAAAGCCAAACAACTACTTTAAAACCAAACCAAAAGATCTGGGTAACCTTATACAGATTTAACATTTTTCAGCAGCTGTACATTACACTAGACTAACTTCACTGTTCAGATTTCCTGTGTCTGAACGTATTGCTTACTGGATCGCGTCGTTGAAGGAGCAAAAGGATGCACACCCAGTTTGGGATAAAAGCAAAATGATGCATCCAAAGTACACTATCATTTTGCTTCTTAACCGACGGTATGTAACTACATGTAGTATTGAGACATACATAGTACCCGTTGTGGCATTATTAGCCCTATATTTATGTAGCTGACATTTGAAGCTTTATCTATGGCTGTAGGCACGCTTTAAATTATGCCGATTTGAGGTGTAGGCGTCTTCTTTGTACTATTAGCATAACATGTAAACTGTGCAATACCGTCAGATTTAAGTACAAGGGAAATTTGAATGCTTTCATCACTTATGCAACCAGGGAAATCGGTTTTGACTCTCACTGCGTTGATTTCCAAAAGTTTTCAACAACGTTGTAATTTACGCATTGTTGAATAAATAAACATGTTTCCATGTAATATGTGGATACTCAATGGAGTTTCAATTTACACAATAACTTAAATTGCAGGCATACTAGACTTACTACTGAGCGTCTGCTGCCTCTCCGTACTCCGTCCTTCCTTCCTATACAATCTATATATATACTCGGATCCTCATCTATTCGTGAAAATGAAATTGAAGACTTGACGAGTTGTTGGTTGTTGGTGTGTTGTTCCACCTCCACAGTTTGTAATAATGTAAATCTTAGAATGGAATGTTGAGCAATAAAAAAAAAATACAATCGACTAAATAATACCTGTTTACAAATAATACTGCATACTTAAGTACAAACGAAATGAAGAAGAAAAAAAATCGAAAACTCAAAAGCGCAAAGTCAAAGTCTGGCCTATCTCTAGTCTTTCTCCCAAGTTATGTCTATGTCTCATTTTTTCAATTTTCGATCCGACTCGTGTGCTATAGACATAGATATAAATACGTAGACACAATCATTGGCAGCTATATATACACACGGCAGCCTTTACACAGGTATAGTATAGAGATATACCCGCACAGACTAACTAAACTACTTGACTCTATTAAGCTCCCTACCCTCTCATTCGCATTCGTATAAACAGTGGAAGATGATGGAGCTGTTTTAGTTTTACGCACCAACGCCAACGCGTAGACTGTGTAGAAGAGAATAAAATTAAGAAAAGAGAAACTGGACAAATTCTGTCTCACTGTTACATTTTTTCCTCCTTTGCAAAGAGAGCGAAGCGACATGACACTCACAGTCTTGAAGAGTCGAAGTGGAAGTCTTCAAGAATTCTGCAACAATAACACTTGTACAGTGTACAGCGTATTTTTTTTTTTATCCATTTCTCCTTCTTATCTACATTTCAACTATGTAAAGCTTTTAAGACTTGCGGTTTTACACGGATCCTGAGTTTTTATTCATTAACTTTTTTGTCAAAAGAAGTAAATCTACTTTGTACAGATTTACAGAATCAGATTCTTCTGACTTACGATTAGATGGAAATGGGACTCTCGTCGGTGTATACTGCTCCTTTACTTTGCAACTATTTCTGGTACTTTTTTGTTTCGTAGTTTACAGTTTATAGAAAAGAAAGGGAAAGGTGTGCTTCCATCGTTGTTTTATCGGTCCTTGGGTCTGTAGTCTGTTCTGTAGACACACGTAGCCTCAGTGCCATTGATGGTGATACAGACACGTACTGTATTGCAGGCGGTGTTATTATTTTGAACAAATTGCGCAATAATTTTAAATGAGATCACTTTTATTCTAAATATGGTTTTACTTTAGAGATTATAAAGCTATTGTTCATGAAAGGGTGTCTACAATAGTTAGGGCCTTCAGATTGATGACGAGACTCGAGACTGATCTGAAGGGGGTGCCTAACTACTTAGTTACAGAGATTTTTGATAGAGTTGTTATGGATATGGAAAAAGAGGTAGTGGCGTAGTAGTCTCATGTTATGGTGGCTCACAGCAGGCGGTTCTTTGTCTCCTGCTATCTATCACGCCTGACAACTCTTAGAATTTTATTTCTCCCTTATCCCGACTCAAGGAGTGCACCCAGTAAATGGACAAGCTTAATTTGGCGAAGAATTCCGTCACTGGAGACACAATGAAAGTTTTTGGACGTTCTATTATCCGTCCTACTGATAAATTTACATACCTCTAATTTCTTTCTACTACTTACTACACTACTGCACTGTATACCTATAAACTATAAATGTATTCTTTTACATCATCGCTGAAGGTGCAAGGCATGCCATCTAAATTGTAGTACGCAGGCAAACCGTGCTAAGTACTTCAATGTTTTCACATCTTTACTTTCCCAATGCGGTGTAGATACAAAGTTTTAGAATTTTTTAAAACTGTATGTAGAAACGAAGTTGGTATGTTTGGTTTGGTAGTCTTTATATGGGTTTAAATAGGGTGTTTTTCCCCGTAAATGCATGCATCTTGCGTCTTGAATCTTCTTCTGGGCTGACGTGAAGGAAATGTAGTTGGGAAAAGGAAAATAGGTATAGGTATGTGCTTTTCCACGTACAATATCTTGTCGTTTGTAGCTTTACTTTTAGATTACCTTTTTTATCCGTTTTAATAGGGTTGTTGTAGAGCTGGAATTTATTTTCGATTTCGACGAAGTAAGGGCGCAGCAGTTTTCTCTTCCCTCTTAAAACGTTGATATCTACATCTTCTCCTGAGACTTTTACTGACTGATGGCCTTGCCTCCAATGCAAGGCAATGCAGCAGTAGTGTAGTGTAGAGTTGGACCAAAGTTGACTTTTGAAGACTTGATTCGGGTTCTATATGTCTTGTTGAGTCTCTCTCTCCCTCTTTTTCTAACAGGCTATGAAATATTTGTTAGTCAAGACTGAAGACAGGGTTTGTAACACACTCAACATAACATACCATGAGTTTGGGGTTTGCTGCCTGCTTGCCTGCCTGCCTGATAATGTAATAGTTGGGATGACTTGACAAATTTTGAAAATTTAGCCCTCGCCTCATCATCATAAATGAAAACGGCATGGAGCTCATTTTGGCATCTCATCATTCTCATCTTTCGGCCTGCCAGACCCATTGAAATAAGAAATCAGTTTTATCATCATCATGGCTCATGGCTTCTGCTCCCAGTATTTTGATTCTGTATTTTGCTACTTATCTATATACCTAGAAGGTACCTATCTTATGTATGTGTATGTGTGTGTGTTGTTGTTGTAGTTGGTACCCTTATATTGCTTACGTTCTTGGAATGAAATGAGAGCCCAGCCAGAGAGTGTGCGACAGCTACATAATCCCAAGTCAAAAAATCTTTATATATAACTGAATAGAGTCTTATTATTAATGTATCAACGGTGAAGGAATTTCTTTCAGAGATGTCGATGGCTCATCTAATGGCGTGATATCTAAATCAGTTAAGCGTAGGATCTATTGACTGTCTATTCTCTACCGCCCATTATCTACTTTACATTCTGTAGTTTTGCCATTGTCAAAAAAACGATGGGGGTCTTTCAAAGGTTTCAATCTTTGTCTACATAAAAAGTAAAAACTAATCATTTTAAATAGAGATGCTTTCTCCACACTGGTCTAATCAAGGGTTGTCGATGAATTGGATAAGAAGTCAACCAACCGATACGATGAAGTCAGAAAAATACAAATCCGGTATAATACGTCTGCACACCACTATGTACATATATACATGAGCATTTAAGTAATGTGCCCTAAAGAATAGGATAGGATTATAATTTTTAAACCCAAATGAAATGTAATGTCCAGAATTCTTTTCTTAACCGATCATTAAGGTTGTTAAACTCTTTAAGTATTTATAATATGTATTCTGTAGCTGGACCAAGAATTGAAAGTAGAGTGTAGCAGAATTAGAGGGATTGCAAGCCTAATAGGAAGCACAATTTAGAAATAGGATGTAATCGGTATTTTAAGAAATTTTAATAAGGGTCGCGGAATCCAGTTTAAACATCTTAGTCTTTCGGAATCAATAAACTCATTGACAAGTTCCAAAATGGCCAAGTGCCAGTTCTAAAACTGGAATCAGAATCCGTAATTCCTTTTTGTCATTTTTTGACATCAGTTGCTACTGCGGATTGCAGCCACTTTGGACAACAAATTGCTAATATAGAAAAAGCCTAATCCTTAATTAATCGCATTTTATCATGTTTTACCCATTATTGAGGGTCAAAATTATCTAAGTACACATAATACGAGGCCCTCGATCTCCATACATTTGTACGCCATTAAACAAAATCTGAAATAAGTAAATGCATGATGCATGTTCGAAGAGGAGATCAATGTTTCTCAGTTTATTTCGGAAACAATTGGATGGCACAAATATGTGTTTTAGAGGGAATCAAAAATTTGATTTTTTTCAATTATCATAATACCAGAACACCAGAAGATATTTCTTCGTTGTTGCATGTTGCATTAGAAAACAGTTCAGTGATGGAAACATTTGTACTATAACTATATACTACTAGGTATACTACAAGTTTGCATCCCTTTTTGTATTCATATTCATGTGAATCATTAAATACAAATCAAATGCTCATCTAATATGTCGAAGAACGGCTTATCGCTAGTGTCACATTGCGTTGGCTTAATTAAAACTTTAATAAAGTTCAATTCTTCTATTCAAAATCAAATCAAACTGAATTATCAAAAATGCAAAGCCCAAAATGAAGCTTGGAACGAAAAGTACATTGTACAGTCAATCTCTGCGCTGGCCAGGACATCTTTTGCCTCGACTTCTGACTGCATCTTCACTCACACTGAAGTATGGGCAAGATTTGGGAGATGCGCTATTGCTTCCTTTAAAAGAGCGGCGATCTTTCAAAATACATCATCTTCAGTTCAGCAAAATACTAGTACGAAACGAAAGAGTAAATTAAAAAACTTGCTTTACCAGTCTAATCTAGCCGAGTCCGAGTGATTAAAAACTATTTGTGCCAGAATTTTCTAAATTGGAAGTAAATAGATACTATCGGTTTGCGAAATAAAAATTTAAAAAAATGAATTAGTTAGTGAATATTAAGGTTGAAAATTTTACAGGTTAAAGGCGTATTGCGTGTAATGCGGGATTAGTTGGCGGATTAATAATCGAAGTGCTTACCTGCCTAAATCAGTGCTGAATTCTGAAATGGCTAGTCGAACGAAGGTATGATGAAATTGAAACAATTATAAATGTATTACTATTAAAATACAAAATAGTAGCATAGAATAACGTAGGCTTTTATTTTAGAAATTAGAAATACGTGTTGGATGTAGATGTGTATGTAATTGTGTGTCGCGCATTCCAAAATTTTCTTTTAATGTTGCTGCTGTAAGTGTACTGCACTATGTTTGCTTTAAAGTTGAAAGTATTTGTGTGAACAGATTTTGTTTTTGCTAATAGGTTTTGTCAATGTTCAAGACGTTGCTGAGGACGAGAGAGCAAGTTTTTGGCGGCGATAACCATGCATTAGAAGGTGAGCTTTAAAATAATTGTAAAAGGGTGGATCAGGGTAATTGTGATGATGGGGCTATGACTATATTGTGATAATTTAATGTTCAATGTATAAAAGGGATTATCCGCGAAAGTATTTTTGATACGATCAAAGCAGCTAAGCTGTCAACTGTGATTAATTCGAAGAACCTTGAGAGTACCAACCTTCATTTTAAATTTTAAACTGGCAATTGGTTCACTCGTTAGACTTTTGGCTAATGAAGACTACTAAGAACTGCAGTTGTCGGGAAAACATAACTGAAGTTTGTCCCCCTGCCATTTTGAAGTCTGAATTCGTACTGCATATTTTAAATACATTTTTATTAATACTTTTATCAGCAAGGTACTTCACGTTGTACGGTGAGCGTTGCTTACGTTAAGTAAATTCCCGCTGCTGTCACAATAGCCCTGGAATCGGCGATTTCCGAATTCCCCGGATTCAACCACTGGAAAATTCTTTTGGAAGTCAGTTGAGGATTGAGTTCAAAATTGTCTCAAGAAATAAGTGCAGAACCGTTCGCATCATTCAACCACACCTCACCGTTAGACTTTACAAAATGCTTAAGTTTCGAGTTTTACTTGCCCATGAACCAAAATCTTTGAAAAAAACTATAACGATTGACAATTACTCTGATACACCCTACTTCAGTTAATTAACTACGTATCGTGAGTTTAACTGCGAAGTGGCCGAAGTCCATTCATATTTTGCTATACGTACAATGCAATATGGATGGACTCATGCCATTTTGCAGTTAAGTAAGAACTGGACTGAGACCCCTTTGCAGTTACACTCACGATATGTAGCATTTGAGTAAAGAGTAGTGAGAGGAATAGTGTTTGGTATGATACCTTAATCCATTCGCTTGTGTTACGTACTCGTCGATAATTAATCTGCAGTAATTGGAATTCAGTTTTTAATGCTGTTGGTGGATAAAATTAAGCAAGTTCTTTATGAATTATAACATGATTTCATCAACCAAGGACTTTAGGCTTTGATTGAAAATCATTACAACTTTATACAATAAAGTACTAAATTGCAATTACGGCTTACCAGGCAGTGAGAGTTTCTCGGACTACAACATACATGGACAACGTATCAATGTAACTTTTCGCTCTTATAATGCTGTCTACCCATGGGAATCACAAACATCGTTAAAAGAAGATTTGTTGAACCAAAGAAACCTTGAAGAATTATCCTCTGTTGATAATAGCATTCGATTGCAGTCGATTATTCAGTCTATTCAGTCTCTGAGTTCAAGCAATAATAGTATCATCGAACAAAGACAAATTAACGAATATGAAGTTCACGTGCTACAGTCGTTGATATTTAGCTATATTTTAAAATTTGCAATGTTTCAGTTCTTTGTAATATTGTATCTTAGCTTTAATGAAATTCCTTTTTCTATTCTGGTTAGTATTGAGTGTCTCCTTATCATTTATTTGCTTTATAATCGAGCTAACGAAGTACATTACGAAAAACTAACTATTCTCCCGTCCCTAGGATTTCAAATTTGTCAAGAAACAATGTTTGGGAAGATAAAATCGGTTCAGTTTGTACCAACCACTAGTATTAAAGCCTTTGTTATAAATGAAACAATTAAAATGCAGCGGGTCATTCCTTATATTGCTGCGATTCTCCATCAACCTGACTGTAGAGGATTTTCTATTATACCTATCTTTGAAAAATCACTGCCGAGGTTGCGCATGCTAGAAAAGATTTACAAGGGAATTATGGAACCGAATTAGGATAGGGAAGATACCTTTTACAGGGTTGCGTGTTTTGCTGAATTAGGTCTTTATATCTATATTCAGAGTGCTTAATTCATCTTCTTTAAAAATAAGTCAAAACTCTTTGGACTTTATCCCTTAAAAACAATAAAAATAAACTTGATTTTATCCTTAATTTATTGTACAGTTTGAGATGTGTTCATTATTTTTGGTATTATCGTGTATTGTTGTTCTATTGATTAATTTATAATAATTATGATCAGTATGTTAAAATACAGCTTGTATTTAGGATAATATTAAAAATCCTACAAATTATAAAGCTAGCTATCTAGTGGACATTGTTTAATAATCTTTATGTATGTTTGTAAGCAATAAAGACACATCTTATTCTATTGTCTATCAAAACTATTTTACATGTTTGGTTCATTTCTCTTTGAAAACAGTTACGCGACAAAAAATTCACGAAGAGTTTCGGAAACATATTCACGTCACTAACCCTGTGGAAGTAAACCATTTAATGAAAATAGCTGAAGAGTCAAACGAAATGTTGCTAAAGCAAGTAGTGCAAGCTGTAGAAGTTCGTCCTCACGTTTACCGTAAGTGAAGTCATATACATCTTTTTATCGAATTGTCGTTTAATCTTGTTCTTAATTTTATTATTTTTATCGGTGGGCTTAAAAATTCTACATCTTTCAAATTTAATTTTGAAAATAATTTATGCTAAAGTTTTGATTAAATTGTAAATGTATTGTAAGTAGAATGAGCATCTGAAATACTGTGCATGAGATTAAAATGGCCTTTTATTAATTGCAGAAATACGATCGGATCATCTTCGAGCCAAGTGTACTGGGGTTAGAGATTCATGTGGTCCTCAATGTACCTGCGTGACGTGATTGTTGTTTTGCCGCAATGAATTGTTACAAAGTGGTATTTTAAATTCTCGTAATCATAGTATATGCCAATAGCTATGACTGGTATAAGTTGGTTTGAAATGCATAGTGACAGGATTCACTTCCATCTCAACAAACGTGATCCGATGGCCGCAATTACATAATTTCTCCTCTGATGTTACTGTCCAGCAGTGACTCTAGTCCCTAGGTAGAAACGTAGTGATGATATATCGATGATATCGTGAAAATATTGCTATAATTTCAAATTATGCAGTTGATTAATAAAAATTAGTAGGAAATCCTGTTCCTACTTGTTATGATTCTTACAACCCATTGTGAAAATTTATTGACTTGTTACGGGCGAATCTTTTCTATAAAGAGAGACCAGATGTACATGGTTGGTTACTGGTGGGAAAAATCTGTAATCTTTTCAATAGTTGGCTGCCTGCCTAGTACACCCGGTTGAGTTACATGCAATTGGGAGGGGACAGGGGGAGGCATAAATGCGTACTGCTTAACTATTGCAATTACTAGTAATATGTAATTATAGTACTGCTGCTGCTGCTGCTGCTGCTACAAGACTACATACAGAAATAATTTAAAATCGTATAAAAGAACCATTGCATAAAGCGTAAACCAGGAGCAGGAAGTTGTTTTACATACATTCGATTTTTATTAAATTAGTAACAGTACAATAGTCTCAAGTTTTACTCTTTAATTTTATAATTTATTTAAAATATATATTGTGTGCACACTAGGTTATGAGTAAGGTCTATACAACTAGTAAACTAAAACTTCAGGACCTATATTGAAAATTCTACTGGTTCAGCTGTCTGTATTGTCAACTGTTTACCACTATTCCCTCGTATATAATTTATGTTTGTAATAATTGTATAGTCAAATTATTACTGAAGAAAATTTTAATATCACTAAAGAAATCAACATATTTCATATTTACTAGCTAACAGGCTCTGATTTGATATTACTGTGCAACGTAGTTCGGACGTTACTTCCACCGGATAAATTACATTTGTGCGTTCTCAAATTTTTTGTAATGCTGAGATCATTAGGTTCGTCACAGGTGCTACTCATGTCTAGAACGCCGCCGTTGCTTGTGCTCATGGAATGTGAAGAGTGCAATTTCTGAAATGTTTACAAAATAATATTCATTTAGTAATAGTAATCAATACAAATTACATTATTAGGAAAGACTGAAGCTTAGTTTACTAGAATAATAATATAATAATAATAATATTAAATAATAATTATAGACTAAATTCATTCTGTGTACATACCCCTATTGAAGAGAATTGCTCATCAGTAGGGTGGATCTTGACGTTGTTAAGACTACAGGCACTGGCAATGTCATTTGGATAATGAGAGTCGTCGGAATTGGACTCATTCTCGGTGGAGAAGGATGATCGTAAATCCTAGTTTAAAGAATAAATAAAGTATTGTTGTTAATTTTAATTAGTTGTATTTAATAATACAAAATACAGTAAATGTTGAATGAGCCAGCTGTACTTATAGTTAGATTGTAAGAAATATTGGTAGATGTCGCTGCTGGGAAATTACCTGACTGTCACCAACCCGAGAATCGTGATTATGATACTTCATTCGCTTCCCACTCGTGTAATGACCCGTGATCCCAATCCCATTATTATTGTTATTAATAAGAGCATTAAATTTTTGATTCTGAGACTTGTCATGTACAATAGTTTTTGGTAAAAAGGAAAGGGATAGATTGGAACCAGCAGTTCCATAAGGCAGTCCCGCATCCTTCACAACTTGCCTTGCCAAAGGAAAAAGCTCATCCCGACGTGTGAGTAGAGCTGGGAGACGAGAACATAATTGAGCTGCAGCTTCATTCACTGTTAACTCGTGAAGGGTTAACGGCTTTTGAACTTTTCTCTTACAGTCATGTCGACCGTAAATAGCGGCATACTTCCGAACCACGTCCATTCTACCCGGGTCCGTCTCGGGTATCCTCATCACAGTCTAAGGTGTTAATCAAAATCAGACCAATAATTAATGGAGGTTTTTAACCTATTCGGAACGGGCAAACCATGTAGTTGTATAATGTTTATACTACAAGTTAATGTTTTCGTAAATGTCAGAGTTGGAATTCAGCATTTTCAAAAAGGTGTAAGACTAGAAATCAACATTTTCAAAAAGGCCAAAACTAAAAATAACACTTTCCAAAAGGTGCAAAACTAGAAATCAACATTTTCAAAAAGGTGTCATACTAGAAATCAACATTTTCAAAAAGGTGTCATACTAGAAATCAAC
>JAQFZC010001678.1:0-27787 GCA_034695205.1 Dicyrtoma fusca | reverse complement strand
TTTATGTTTTGAGTGTTTTTGAAGATGCTACTTTCTAGGTTTGACCTTTTTGAAATCTTCAATTTTATGTTTTGAGTCTTTTTGAAGATGCTATACTTTCTAGGTTTGGCCTTTTTGAATTGTTAATTTTATGTTTTTACCTTTTTAAAAGTGCCTGTTGCTAGTTTTAAAAGTTTTTGAAAATGTTGATTACTAGTTCTGACTGTTTTGAAAACGTTTATTTGTAGAATCAACACTTTTACAAAGCATTCTTTCCATGGTTTCCCAGTTTCGAGAGCGTATGGGTTATAAATAGAATACTGATTTTACTTCCTTGCAGGTCTAGGAGCAGCTTCGGAAGCCCTTAAGGACATTGACCTTGCCATCCGCTACAAGTACCCGCCGAAACTCCTTCACAAATTGGAAGATCGTCGGAAGAAATGTGAGGAGGTTCTCGAGGAGAAGGAGGCGACGTTGGATGAGCACGGCTTGCGAGGTAAATGTCAGCTGGAGTTTGACAAAAGGAGGAAATTCTGTGAGGGGATCCTCTTTAAGGTGAAACGACCAAATGTAGAGATGCCTTCGGCGGAGGAGTTTGTGGAAGTAGGGACGGATCCGATTCGAGGTCGAAAGCTCATCGTCAATCGTGACCTTCCCGCGGGAACGGTTTTAGTTGTTGAGAAACCCTTCGTTAGTGTCCTTAAGGGGCCAAAGAAGTGGGACGTGGAGCACTGTCACTACTGCTTGAAGCAATTTCTACGCGGGATTCCTTGCACCCAATGTGTTTTTGTACGTATGTAGTTTTGTAAACGTAAAAAATTTAATTAAATGGATTTATTTTTAGATTTAATTTTTAATTTTAATCATCTTTGAAGTGTGCTTGTGTTTATAGAAGCTTAATCTTTTTCCTAACAGGCAACCTACTGTGATGAGAGCTGTCGTGACGGAGCGTGGAGAGACTTTCACAATTTTGAATGCCCATGTTTACCACATCTTTACTTGAACTCAACCCCTCGCTACATTCTTCTTGCACTACGAATCGTCTGTAAACTTGGCCCAGACTATCTATATCAATTATATTCGAATAAAATTAGTCTTAATCAAGACTTGGAATCAAAAACTGGGTCAAGTGGAGCTTCTTCATCTTCTTCTTTCAAGTACGACTCGAATTCTTATGAGCCCATTTATAACCTTGTGTCCCATTCGTCCCAATCAGACCCCGTGGAACTTTATTCTAATGCCCTCCAGGCCCTCATCATCTCCAAAGTTCTAGAAAAATATTCCCTACAAAATTATTTCCAAACCCAGTCCATAAGCGGTCAAGACAGACATGGCTTCATCCGTTTCCTTGCCTCCATTCTACTTCGTCACATTGAGAACATCCCCTGCAATTCAATTTCCCTCGACGAGCTCCAAGGCTTCGAAATGCCCAACGCAAGGGTCAAGGACACAGTGGCTACCTCCCTCACTGACCTCGTCCTGGACAATAGCCCGGACAAGATTGAGCTCCTAAAAGGGACGATTCGCTCAGTCAAACTCCCACAGTTTGGTGCGGGCGTCTATGTAGTTTCTAGCCTCATGAATCATTCGTGTGACCCGAACGTGATTCGGGTCAATGACCGGCGATGGGGGACTCTGGCCATCGTCACGACCCGGAATTTGAAGGAGGGCGAGGAGATTTTGACCTGCTACAGTCGCTCCTTCATGAATGACCCGAGGGAGAAGCGACAGCTCTATTTGAATCAACACTACTATTTTAATTGCACTTGCATCGCCTGTGAGGAGGATTGGCCGGATTTGTCCCAAATGCTCAACTCGGAGAATGCCCCCATTTTTTCGTGTGGGAAATGCTCCATGAACTTTAGACACGATGAGAAAGTTGTCAGCTTAAAGGACGGCTCCTTTAAAGACTGCATCCTGAAGCGGGGGAGTCGCTACAAGTGTCACTTGTGTGACAAGTCCTATGCGGATGGACACAATTTCCCGGAATCGGAATTGAACAGAAATGTCCAGTTGTTCTTTGAAGCCTACCACATGGTCCTCAAGAACGAGCCGATCAGCTGCATTAAGGGGCTCATGGGGCCCTTGAAATATTTCCAGTACAATCTCTGTCCACCCTTCAGCAAGTGCTACATGAGTCAGGACGTGTACAAGCAGGCGCTGGAACTCATCGTGTATTTTTCCCAGACGCTGTAGAATTTATTTTCACGTAGGTAAGAAGGTGATGATGGGATTGCTTTTAATTGTGATAATAAAGAAATGCTCATTTACAAACATAAAACAATCAAGCAATCAAGAAGAGACATTTTGCATCTTCACTAACGATTTACTTGTGTAGATAGGCTAAAATCGGACGTATCCTGGAGAACTTTGGAACATTACGTTGCAGAAGTGATGCCTTTATAGGAAATCGTTTTGTAGTGTGTAACAAAATACGCCATAAAAGTGGTCTTATTATTATGCATATTTACTTACTTACGTACATACGTTTGTAGTGCCTCTTAAGAATTTTTAGCACCCTTTTCGACTTTTAAGGGAAAAGACAAACAACAAAAGAAGGATGACAAAGCCATTATGTGAGTAACTTAACTACTGATTGTTTAAATAACAAATATATTTAAACTTTCAGCCAAACCCAATCAGTTTGCCTTCTTCAATTTTAGTACATTACATAAGTATATACACACGTCGACACGTCTATGAACGACCGAATTTTGATTTGTTGGTGGTTGGTGGGTACTTTTATTTAAGATTGTAAAAGTTCTCCGTCAAAACTTAAGTGGGGAGGAAAATATTTTAATGAGCACTAATTTAATGAGATTTACAAAAGTAAAATTCACAAGGCGGAACAATCGTTTATTATTTTTTGTTGACAAAATCATTTAGTGTGACAAAGATGACAAAGTTGACGTGACGTTTTGGTCTGTCTGAGAGTCGTCTGTCTGAGCCTTATTAAATATTATTATTGTTGACCTTCAAACATTCTAATTTGTGTGCATACAAAGAAGTCTATGCAGAGTCAAAAAGTCAAAACAGTATCAGGGAAAACTCTATTGGTTTTTTTTTCTTCCTTATTTTCTTTTCTTACGATTAGTAAACAATAAATAATATGCAAATAATATTACCCACGAAATATTTCCCTCTTGAAGAATTCTAAGAAGACAAAGTAATACTAACTATGGAATTAATAATAAATTTTACAGAATCACACAATAGCAATTTTACAAATCGAGAATTGTATAATTTGTATTATTTCAATCTGAAAAATACTAATGTAAAATGATGCTGGCGCAAACAGCAAGAATGGAATCTAGAAGATGACGCACAAGTTGATTAACTGAAACAAAAAAGTGTTTCTAAAATCTGAGTTAAAAAAAAAGTAGCTCTAGGTTATACATACAAGAAGATTTATGCAGAGCAGAGGTGTTGAATGCAGTGAATGCCCGAAAGACAATAATATTATTTACAATGTAAGTACAACTGCGCCATTAATATGTTAATGCTATACATAGTTATAATAATAATAATAAATCATCAAAAATTTTAGCACATTGTGATATTGTGAGATGAAAGTAAAGTAAAACACAAAAAAAAAAGAGTCATAAAAATAAAATGTGTTTTTTTATTTGCTATACTGATATATCTTGGATGCACGTTTTTTAAAGTTACATTTTTAGTTTTCGTTTTAGCAGGTCACGTCACGTCCACCCACAATCATAATTTTCGAGAACATAATAGAAGGACGGGCATAATAGTCGGTCGACAAGCAAAAAATGTAATACAAAAAAAAACAATAAAAATGGCACGGAAGCATACATTACATGACGAGTGTATCCGTGGGTTGTATGTACTTGTAGTTGTAGTTACATACTAGTAATTATTTTGAATACTAATTTTAATTTACAAAGCTACGTGTGTGACAATGTATGATAATGAAATTGGTAACTAAAAAGAATCTGTATGTATGTAGCAAGTGGAGTATTGTGGCTCATTAATTATTCATGGGCCGAATTTTTATGTCATTTGTCGCTCGTTCTTACTTTAAGTCTCGCTAATCTCTCTTTCGCTCTGTTCGTATTTTGGCAAACGCTGCGCTGGCAGCCTGGTCTGGTGAATATGTAATAGGAGTGTAATATAAACTATGAACTATACTAACACAAAATAATGAAATTATGAGGAGTGTAGAAAATGCGAATTAAAAATCACGTAGAAAAATTATAAATTCCAGCCAGATGCTGTAAGCTACAGAAACGAATACACAAAATGTGTCACCATTTTAATTTTTTGCAAAATCCTCAACAATGTTTGTGTTGGAGGATTTTGAATTTAGCATTCATTTCATTTCTGACTGCGGAAGTTTGCACAACAATTGTGACTGTGTATGTATACTGCTCTGCAATCTGTATTTTTGCTACTTGATTTGATTATGTAATACAGGACGCCAAATATGTAGGCTATCTACATCTCCGATTTTCCATGAACCACCAACTTAATGTTGTTCTTATATGGCGTGTAGGTGTGAGCTAAGGCCTCTATTGAATATGACCAAGCACGCTTTTTTTAACTGCTTTATTATTATTCATCATCTTCGTCGCACAATTTTCTTTTATCTGTGTACAGGTATTATAATATGTAAAATCAAAACCAGGGCCATACCATCCATAGGATAGGAAGGATGTATAGTATTCACGTAGTATTACCAGAACAGAACCAGTATTAGGTAATTACTCAAGAATGAATCGACAATGTAAGCGAATAAAAATACTGCAGGTGTGTAAAAAAAAAGTGTCCTGAGCTTAAGGACTCTCTTAACTCCTACAACTACGCTGTAAAGTACACTCAATAGTAATAAAATTGCACTTCAAAAGACACAACATTGTTCAATATTATTATTATTGTTGCAAGTACTTGTAGACTTGTACATATGTATACGACAGTGAATGGGCAACAAAAAGCAAAAGTGACTTTGGGGAACCAATCTTCATAGTAATGCATAATGCCATGTATTTTAATAACATTTATGCAATGAGGATAATGAGTCCGTGGCGTAGGTCTTTTAGAGTGCAATATATCACCGTCTCTGTTTGGTCTACGAGAGTTAGCATTCCAAAGTCATAACTTTTTGTCACAAATTCTAATTAAGGTGACGAAAAACAAGGAAAATCTGGTTTTGGTTATAGTTATAGCTATAGAGATCATCATACCGACGCCACACCGAGTTCATTTCTATCTCAACTCTGAACTTCCAAAAAAAAGGGCAAAAAAATAAACATCCTTGACGGCCTCACACACTCTCGTTGAATTATTAATTTTAGTCAGTCAAGTGTTTCAGAATATTATTAATTATTACTCCAATAATGTAACACTCTCTACTCTCTATCCACTCATTAGTTTCAAAAAATAGAGCTGGGAGACATGACAGGAAATTATCGGTCGTATACACTGTGTTAGTAATAATGTGTGCGTGAGATTTGAGGGGGAAAGAGTTTTAAGAATAATAAAATAATAAATTGAGGTTACTTACTTACAGAGAAGAGGATATTTGATATTTTGAGAGAGCGAGTGGAGATTTTTTGGAAATGGGAATAGTGGTGTAGTGCCGGTTATTGCTGTGATTATTTTCGATTTTATTAATTGATTAATGTGAGACATACTTATGCTATGACGATATGGTTACAATTATAAATCGTGATTTGCGTGCTGTCATTAATTCAGCCCTTGGTCCAAATTTCCTGCGGTGGTTGCATTAAATTAATTATCCATGCCATAGCATATAGCCAGGCCCTATACCATGGCGATGGCAGTACAGAAGGATCATAATGAATGCATGGCTGGAAAATCCTAGAAGAAAAAAGTGAGCACATTCAAGTATATTTAGAAGCTTTCTTATTCTAATACATATATCTGCTTACGTGCAGAACGTCTATTTTTTACTATTATTATATAATAATTACAGGTAGAGATGGATGACTCGATTTCTCTGTGATGGCTTCTGCACTTGGTTATTGTTAGTGTAGGTACGTAACTGCATGTGAGCTGGGAAATTACTAATTTGATAAAGCATTGTAATACTAGTAAAATTAAAACAAGACGGATATTTCAAAATTCCAGTTCCAAGCTATACAAAAATACAAAGGACACTCAGTGAATTTGGTGCAAAAATCTTTAAGTTTTTTTTTAAATGTACTGTAAACTCATTTCAACCTCTTCTTGCAATACAATTAAAGTGAAGGGATTTTAACGATTGTGCTGGAAATAAGAAGGTAAATTGCACTTTACAATTAACAATTACTTATGTACTTAATACTCTGGAATCATTTTCAGTGCACTTGAAATATTTCTAGTAAAATTATGTACATTTTTTGAAAAGGTGCAAAAAGTTATTTTACTACACGAGCGGATTACGTAAAAGTACTCTCACTTTCATTTAATAAGATATTTTATAACTTTTGATGATAATATAAATGCAGCAGTGCAGTACAGAGATATATACATAAGTATATTGTAGTAGACATTTAAGTCTTGCTCTTGGTACTTGGCATTAATGTTGGTCTACCATGTGAGCATGGACGAACATTTTGTCATTGTCGCAGACTAAAGAAATGAATGATTCTGCAAATATTTAATTTGCAGCTGTTAGTTTAGCTATTCATTCATTATGTATCTACATTTGGAGTGATAAGGATAAATAGGTGATAACTGATAATAATAAAAATTACTATACGTCTACCTGAGAAGCTACAAGTAGGTAATATTAGTACTTTTGCTATGTGGGCTTGCTTGTGGGCTAACAAGAAATTTAAGTTCCAGCTTGGGATGGGATTCATTTGTGTATGGATTTTTAATGGAACTTGTTTCAGCGCGTGTACACACACAATTAACCAAAATTATTATTATCTCATATCTTTCCTTGTGCCACAAACTTACATGGTACGAATGTGACTATTCCTATGAATGTAAATAATACAAATTACTTACTGTCACTGCATTTGACCAGCCGTGTCACGAGGTCCAAGTAAAAAGCAACAGATAAAAAATGTATTATTAATAAAATGTTATAATATTCAACACCACACACACACATACACACACACGGTCTGCCGCATGACTTATGATTCATTTCATTCTGAAACCTTGAGCTGACCGAAAGAGTATCACAAGACTTTAGTGACAGTTTTATAATTGGAATACGGATACGGAACGGAATGTAATAATCTGTCTTTTTGGTTTACTGACCTGTGACCTTATTAGCCGAATTTTAGAACTTGGTGTGAAACATTGTGCAGGCTGCAGGGGTATTCTAAGTTTAAATCTATAATAGAACGTGAGTGAAAATACCGCAATCTAGTTTTAAACCGAAAAAAACTGTCTCTCTAAAATGGGTTTTGTAACTTTGTGGCTGTAATATATTTAATATAATATATTAATATTTGGATTTGGATCTACTGATTACTGGCTGATCTGGAGTAAAATTGTTGAGGTAGGTCTGCACAACCACAGCACTGAAAGAATAAATGATTATCAATTATCAATAAACAATCAATACAACAAAATGTTATCAAAATTAATTAGTAGCACGCTTTTCCATAGATACTTGAAACGAAGGCATTTAAACTTAAATAATAAAATTGAAATATATCCCATCAAAAAATAATAATTTTATGGTGTTAATATTATTAAGCTAAGCAAAAATAGTATCAATACGTTTTTTATTTTAGTGTGAGTTTTTTAAAATAATTAAGCACAACATTCTGTTCGGGCTATTTACGCTACTATACTAATCAAATCTGAATTCTGGCAACGTTACGTGAAGCGGCAACTGATTACTGAAACTAACTGAAATTAATGAAATTAAATTTGCTTACAGAAGACAAGTTTAGTAGTACAGTACAGAACATACCTAGAAAATGGAATTTGTTAAATACATACAATCACAACACAACACAACACAACTGACACACAAGTTACACAAGTAACACGACATCCCTCTCGCAGAATTCAAACTAAAACTAAATAAAAAGTAAAACAATAACTAGGAAAAAGTATAATATTACACAAAATAGTTAATTTTAATGGAGATGTCTCAGTCTGTATTCCGTGGAGATTTAATAGGAACAACTGGGCTAGGACGCTAGGTACAGGGCACCGGGGATTTCGGAGTTATAGAATTATTTATTAGTTAGATGATGGGGCTTTTAAGAACGCGGACAATACCAATACCAACATCATCAATTCAAACAATCAAAAGTCAATAATACATGCTACTAATATTTCTTTTACTATTCAACTAATGAACAAATTACTGTAAAAAAAATGGCGAATCCGTACTCCACTGGTGAAATTTAATTGATTGCTACCAACAACAACTGTATTAATTAAGCCAAATTATATATTTAATTAATGTATAGTCTATTGAATTTAAACGTGCAATAGGAATGATGTAACTAATTAACTAATTAACAACTTTGTTTCAGGTCCTTTTGGGTTCGGGAGAAAAAGAGTTTTTTTTAAATGTAAACAAGTGTAAACTGCTCAATGAAATAATGAAAATACGTCAAAGACTTAAAAGTCTACAAGCCTAAAGGACTTCAGTCACCTCCTTGGTCTTTTAGCCTAAATAATCCGTCCAATCCAACAAAATCAAAGTCCCACTACCACACACAATCATCCTGTCACCTGAAAAGCCCAAATCGGAAATCCGTACACGGAATCCGGAAGGACTTTTACTCTCGTCTAGTTTCCAATGGGCATTTTTCAAAAGCTATTAAAAAAAATAAAGGTAAATATCAATCCACTCATAACAAAAGTAATTAATTATGTTTAGAGGCAGTTTTTCTTTCTTACCGACTTTGTCCGAACGTATTACTTCCTTACAGAAAAAGAGCGGAAAGGACGTACAACCAAGTCATCGACTAGTTTACTACGGTGATGTGCCCTTAATTGTAAGTACAGATGATACCTATTTGAAAGACTTGCTACGGGGATCAGCTACAAGTGGAAATTCAAATGAGAATAACGCGTTAACTGGAACTCCGGGTCAATCTAAAAAAAGAAATGAGGATGATCAGCCTCCGGGTCAAGGGGGTCCTGCGACTGGGAATAAGTCAATGCGGTCAGTGGGAACTCTGCCCAGTCAACAAATACGAGAGATACCGGCTGTCCAAGCGAATCTTCAGCAACCGAGAAATCCAGATTTCGTACCTAATGTCGTCCAATCCTCCAGATACACCTGTCTTAATTTTGTTCCCAAAAATTTATTTGAACAGTTTAGTCGAGCAGCTAATTTTTATTTCTTGGTTATGGCTATTATACAAGTAAGTCCAATTCCCACTTGAATACTTTACAATAGTTTTACTTTTTTTAATTGTTGGTGAAACTACTAACTACTTTTATCCCTGCCAGTGCAGTACAGTGCTGTAACCAGTGCACAATTTCTCGAAATTGTTTAGTTATTTCAACCACGTATTTCCGCACGACAACGTTAGCTCCCATGTTTAAGATTTACGAACAATCAACAATCAAGCTATTTTTGTTCATAACTTTAACTGAACAAAGGCCAACGTTGTTTTTGTGCACGGGTTACAGCACTTATTCCTGTATAAATACATTGCGCAATGGCGGCACTTTTAAAAATTTGTCTGACGCAGCAAACCTGTTTGTTGGGCAGGTTGGGCTGTTTGATGGCTTGTTCAGCAAACAAGGGGGTGGTTATTGCTCTTTTACGGATAAAATGTTAATGATAATTAACTTTTTTAACAAATTCCATAATTAGTAATTTTGGCTTTTTGCACTTTAATCCTTGACAGAGTTCAATTCGAAGCCCTGTACATCCATTTACAGCGGCCGTTCCACTTTTGTTCGTAATAGTGACGACCGCGGTGAAGCAAGGCTACGAAGACTGGCTGCGGCACAAAGCGGATGCGAATGTTAACAATAGACCCGTGTGTGTAGTTCGTGATGATCATTTAGTGGTAAAGTAATTAATGCATTAACTAATAATAGTAATAATTATTTCCCATTATGCCATTATTTCACTTTATTGTTAATTAAGTTTTATTTTTACGTGCTGTCTAGTCATATAATTATGTGAAAACGCATTGTTCGAAATGTGTAATTTACCTTTTTTTTCAGTGAATTATAAATTAGGTGATAGATCCTTCCAGCATCCAGCCTTTGTAGACGCACTAATCGTTAGCTTTTAGCATTGAGGGAGATTCTTTAATTAAGTGAATAATAATTTCTACTGGAAATGTGTACTTTTTAACAGGCAATAAAGTCGAAAGATGTTATAGTAGGAGACATTATCCGGCTTGAGGGGGAGGACCAAGTTCCTGCGGATATTCTCGTTATGGGATCTAGTGACGAATTCCTTCGGTGTCAGATCACAACAGCTAATCTAGATGGAGAAACAAACCTTAAAGTTAGCTTGAATTAATTAAATACTAATTTCTGTAAAAGATGTGTAATCAAAGAATTATATGTGTTGGTATTTTATGTTATTTTGGTTATTTGATATTATCTGTTGTCTGTTTTATAATTTATTTTATGGTTTAGTAGATGCGATACTGTCCAGCTGGATTGCTTCATCTGAAACATGAGAGAGATTTTAGGAAGTTACATGTGATATTAGAGTGTGAACAACCAAACGCAAGTCTGTATGAATTTAATGGCTGTCTTCTCGTTCCACCGCATAGAACGCCCACGAGTCGGACGAGTGAGAGTGCCCATTCGTTTCCCAACAACGGGTCAAAAATTCAAAATTCTTTTGCAAGTTCTTTTGGCACCTCTCGGGTAAAAGATGGACGGAATACAGACATATTTTAAATATATTCATCGGTCATGATGATTTAACTACAAATGACAAATGAGAACTTTTTTAACTGATTTGTTAATTCAATAATGGAATTGGTTCTGTAATTATTTGCAATCTTAGACCTCAGGAAGGCAGTCGATGACGAGTGCGGGTCGGAAGAGTGGGAAGAGTAATGTTAATAGCACTCATGAAACGACTTTCTCCAGTTTTTTTACCGTTCCTCTTTCTATGGAAAATATGGTCCTTCGAGGAGCTCGAGTGAAGAATACGGAATTCATATTTGGTTTAGTGGTTTATACGGGGAAGGATACAAGATTAGCACAGAATTCTAAACAAACAAATCTTAAGTTTTCTACTTGCGACAAGTGAGTTCTATTTAGCCTTCACCATTCAGGTTTACATAATATGGATAAAATAAATGTGTTAAATGATACTTGTGTTATCTCTTCACCCTCAGTACTTCAGTTCCTTGTAATATAATTTACAGAACTCAAAATCGTTATTTAGCCGTTTTTATCTCTGCACTTGTTATAATGTTATCGATTTCTAATGGATGTCATTACTGGTTCGAAAGCAGCGATGTGATTTGTAAGTTTAGTACCTACTGTATGTATATGCTTTTTTGTTTACTAATTGTATTATTGTTTTTACTTTTATTTAAGTTTAGAATTAGAAGGAGTTACGAACGTATAATTAATGAAATGGTATTTGTTTTAAAACGTTGCAGCTAAAGCGTACTACTTGGGTCCCAGTATAAACTTTCTTAACACGTCAGAGCAAATAAGGGAAGGTGTGCAAATATTGGCGAGCTTCCTCATCCTATTTAATTACATCATTCCTATATCGTTATATGTGACCGTTGGTAAATTTTTTAAATTAGTTATCGACATTTCTTGTTCAAATTAAGTTTTTATATTTATATTTATTTTACCGTCACTTACAATTCAATAAGAATTGTTAATTACCGTATTTTCCACACCAGTACTCCCCGCGTACTATTAAGCTATTATGTAAGTACATACCCACTCACTAAATGTCCCGTTGAGCAGTTTTCTAACTCCAATCAAGCATGCTCGCAGTTATGTATATGTCGAATTATATCACTCGTCACTCAGCTAATTTTAAATGATAAAGTTAATTAGTGTTTTCATTCCAATTTAACTTAAACGAAGATTTTATTTTTCAACATTGCGCAGTATATAATTCGAGTAATTAATATTTGTATTAGCCACGAGAACTTCCCAGAATTAGTTCTTTGAAAATATAAATTTGCTTCCAAGATTGCACACATACGGCGAGCATTTAAGTAAAAGAAGCGATTTAATTACTAATAAAGCACTGTGTCATAAGCTACAAGAACGCACAGCTATTTGCTCAATACTTACATATTGCACCCGCACCCCCGCGCGCATTTACAGACTCCCATATTAATGTCGAAAATACGGTACTTTTAACTCATATTATTAATTTATTATGTTTCATTAGTGTGCAAACTATTTTGAAGCGTAAAGCTCTCTGTATGTTATGTGATGTAACTGATAAGGTATTCAGTATATATATGTACCTACAAGAAAGAGCCTATTTAAAAAATGTATAAAAATGCAGTTTTTAGAACAAGTAGCCAACCTTTCATTTTGTATTTGTTTTTGTTTTGTAGAACTTCAAAAGTTTTTTGGAAGTAAATTTTTCGTGTGGGACCTTGAAATGACATGTCCCATCTCGGGTCATCCACCTCTCTGTAACACATCGGATATCAATGATGAACTTGGGCAGATTGAATACCTTTTTACGGATAAAACAGGAACTTTAACGGAGAACATTATGCAGTTTCGTTATTGCTCTGTTGGGGGAGTCAACTATGATTTTGTGGATGAGTGTTTGTTTCTTCATGAGAATACAACGGTGAAGACGGCAGGAGATGAGCCAATTCTGCCCGTGGACATTGTTAATAGTCCGGAGATTGTGAGTTTTCTCAAAGTCTTAGCACTCTGTCACAGCGTTCAGTTGATGCCAATTAGGAGACCATCCTTTGAGTCATCAGGTCGTAGTACAGTTACAACATCTACCTTGGGCCGTAGTTCTACCCGCCCTGTCAAAGATGCAAAAATGAGAGCTGCTTCTAGTTTATTCAGTCTTGGGGGAAAAAGTGAGCATGCCGTCGGCATTCTGGGCAAGTGGGAATATCAAGCGTCTAGTCCGGATGAAAAAGCGCTGCTCGAATCTTGCTACAAGTACGATCACTGTGGGAAAAGATACTCATTACCTATAATATATTTGACATACTTACTGTGGGTTAAAATGCAAAATGGGACATTCTAATGTTATGCTAGCGGCTAGCCATCAAATTACTGCTGGCAGCAAAGTTAAATAGTTACACAAACGTAACTGAAAGCACTTACAATAGGTCAATGTGATAAAAATTCAATAGCGTGGTGATATGTGCACCTCCTTAATTTTAGATACATTTCAACAACTTGTAAAAACGCCGAACGTTGTTCACCTTTTCAAAAGCATACTAATAGAACAAATAATACAAATTATGCCATTACATATCTGCCATTTTGCTTTTTGGTTCTTGTAGAATTGAGTCATTTTACCTCTTAACCCACTATATTAGGTATGCTTAGTATTGAGTAGGTTTTTGTTTTTTTTAAATACATTTTTGAACTACACTGAGAGGTAGAATATTGTATGAATTATTGTATTACAATTATTTTGGAAATTGTGTAGGTTAGATGTGAAATATTTGGGTGACCGAGAAGATATTTTGACACTGGACTCTTTTGGGACCGCAGACACTTACAAGAGACATTTTGTTTTGGAATTCGACGCAGGTTTGACTTGTTCCATAAATTCCTTTCATTCCAGCATAATTTTATTAGATAATTATATTTTTGTTCCCCGTTGGAATTGTGTGTGTTCATTACATTCAAGAAAATGTTTTCATTTAGACAGAAAATGCATGTCAGTGATTGTAGAAAATCAGGAGGGTGAAATTTGGCTGTTTTGCAAAGGAGCTGAGTCTACGATCATCCCAAGATGTACTGAAGGGCCCTCGCAAGAGGTCTTAAAGTCTGTCGTCGACTTTGCTATGGTGCGGGGGTACTACATATCGTTCTTCTTGGTTCTGTGACAACCAACTAAGTTGATTTTATTATTGTTTTTAACGATCCAGAGTTTTTCCTTTAACTTTTTTAGATGGGAATGCGAACTCTTGCTGTAGCAAAAAGAAAACTGACCCGTGATGAATTGAAAAGATTTTCCCATAAGCTCAAAGCAGCACGCCGTCTTTTAAAAGGGCGGGACGAAGCCATGAGAGATCTGTACAGGTCCGTTGAGAGGGATTTAATGTGCGTAGGTGCGACTGGCGTGGAGGATCAACTGCAACAGGGTGTTCCAGAAATGCTTCAAGCTATCAATGCTGCGGGAATCCGAGTTTGGATGCTGACAGGGGACAAAATTGAGACCGGAGTGAGTGTCGGGGTGGCTTGCGGACTTATTACTCAGTCGACGAAGCAGTATTTTCTAACAAATGGAACGGACAAGGAAGCTATACAGGCTCACCTTGAACTCATTAAGTAAGCAAAAGTAAAGCTCGTAATTTTTGTTAACAGATGTAATCCAGATGTATTAAAAAAAACTGATTGATGGAGTTTTTGGACAGTGTTTTTAATAATTTTCCTTGATCTTGTTTTAGAAAAGAAGTAACATCCGATGATAACACAACGTTAATTTTAGACGGGTCCACAATTGAACTTGCATTTTCAACGTGCCCAGACTTATTGCGTCTTGTATCATTGTCAGTATACCGGGTTATCTGTTGTCGTATGGCTCCTTTGCAGAAGGCTCAGGTACAACTACCCAGCTTTAATATTTTGTGACTGTCCTATACTTCTAAGTCAAAAGCACACTGTGAACATATTACAAGCAAGAATATTTTAAAACGCGCTCAGTTTGTGGAAATATGTAAAATATAAAATAAATGTACATGTAGATTGTTCACATGGTTAAAACTTCTGAAACAAGCCCCATCACGGCGGCAGTGGGAGACGGTGCGAATGATGTAGCCATGATTCAAGAAGCTCACATTGGCATCGGTAAACATATAATTTATTAGTTATTAAACGTTGTTATTTTACAAGTTCGTCATAGTAAAATTATTAATAGTTTTAAAATATCTGTCAGGAATTCTCGGAAAGGAAGGGAGGCAAGCAGCCCGCTGTGCGGACTTTGCACTTGCCCGCTCATCGTTTCTGAAAAAAGCGATTTTAGTTCATGGTCATTGGTTTTATCTTCGTCTTGCTATATTAGTTATCTACTTTTTCTACAAAAATATTGTGTTCATTGGTCCTCAGTTCATTTACAGTTTTTACTCGGCATGCTCAACCCAGGTGAGGTCTTGTTTTAAAATATATGTAAAGAGCTAACAATGCAGTGGTTAAAAACATATTATACTTAAACTATATATTTTTGTAAATTTTTGTTTTGAAATAGGCTTTGTACGATGGGTGGTCGCTTATGATGTTCAACATTTTCTATGCGTCGTGTCCAATATTTACATTTGGAATTCAGGAACAACCATATACTGCAAAAACCCTAATGGAACATCCATATTTGTATACAGTCATAAGACGAAACAGTTTTTTAACATGGCAACAATTTACGATATGGTGCTTGTTCGCTGTTTGGCACGCCATCGTCTGCTTCTATGTTCCTTATTTTTCCTGGTCTTTTTTTACGCCCATCAGTGACTGGTCCAGTTTTGGTACACTCTGCTATTGCTGTGTCATCGGCGTTGTTAATACTAAAGTAAGTTTTTAAACACACGATAAAAATGATAGTTGTGATATTGTCTCAAGTTTGAAAATAACTTTGGACAAACATTTTGAATTTGTGGTTAATCTATTTTATATTCAATGTTCATTTAGCTTGCACTTGAAACGAAATTTTTCAGTCGGTGGACCGTCTTCTCCTTCGCTTTTTCTTTTGGAAGTATGATATTCTTTTGTTCGTTGTATTCCGAGGGAAATTTGTAAGTTATTAGTTTAAACATGTCCGTACATTGCATTTTATCATTTTATAATGCATTGAGTTGAATAAATAAGTCGTTACAACTATTTTTAGTTCTTAGTGCAGTAATTTAATTGCATTTTTTATTTACTTTTTTAAACAGGGATTATTATTTACATCCATCATTTTTGCCACCTGGGGAATACCGTCACGTGTACTTCACATTACTCTCCAAACTATCTTTTTGGTTAGTGGTGATTATTGTTCAGCTCATAGCCTTCGCACCGGATCTTCTCTACAAGGCGTATACCAACAGTAGTTTCAAGTTTGAAAAATTTTATCGAAGTCTTCCACGCGTAAGTACCTACATATGTGTGTAGTTGATTTGTGACTAGTCGAGTTAAATGCTCAGAAGCCTTCATCTAATTCCATTCCTTCAATTTCCTTTAACTCCTTGTGGTTTACGTCGTGTCTCCTTTTTTTCCTATTTCCCTTGTAAATTGGTTCTGGACGTATTCAGAATATACAGATGGAGCAGATGGATGATGCTATTTTACAAATCCACAACAGGGCCTCTTCCCATTCCGCTGAAAAGGGGTTTAAGGAAAACCTTATGCAACGTGTCTCGGCTACTTTGGCAGCAAGTGAATCTTACGTTCCAGATGTTATCCCCGAACGAACTTGTACACATTTTGTCTCATCTTCCTTACTTTTCCTCACTTTGTTTTTCCTAAATGCAACGTATTAGAATTAAGTTAAAATGCTTCGTAGTGGCGGACTAAATTATTTTAAATATAATAGACAGTTTTTAAAGGCCGCTTAATTAATTATTAGAAACCAGCTTAATCGACAGATGGTTTATCAAAGCTGGGCATATTCTTATGACACAATGTTTTGTTTTTCATAATATTAATTTATTGAAATGCTGAATTTTGAAATTTTGTGCAACTTTCAGAAAATGGGGAAAGGCCTGAGAAGGAATCGTCATCTGCCCTTAAGACTGTCCATGCTGTTTACCAAGCGCACGGGGAAATTGGCAGTGTCCACGGCTACTCTGCAATCCTACTTATCTCGCCAAGATGTGGCGTGATGTCTGTAGGTGGCTCTCTTTGCGTCGGCGTTGTAACCTGACATTTGAAGTTGACCTTTGACCTAGACCGAATTGAATTACTAGTTAGCTTCGCCTTCACACCTGTTCGTGTCCTATCGTGTCTCTGACATTACAAATAAATAGCTATAAGGAATAAATGTAAGCCGCTAAGCCCTTTTACCCCTTTTACCTTGTTTGAAAGTTCCGATTTCAACCAACCCAGTTTATCATTATTGTCGTATTATTACTTACAAAAAGAGAAAACCAATAAAAATATTTATTACAACAACGCTGTGCGAGAATATTTTTGTGGCTCATAGTTTTCATATTATTCTTGTAAAGTACCTGCAAGTTTTTAAGATTAATGTATTATTAAATTTGACAACTTAGGAAAAAGAGGCAAAATCATCAACAGAAAGATTCATACTACAACGACAACAAGGAGTACAATACATAGCTGTAAAATTGAATTCGAATTTTATGGAGAAAAAAAATATAAGGATATATTGATAATTTTAAATTATGATTCAGTTTTTCAAAATAGCTTTTAATTCTTGTACTTCAAAAATACTTGATGCATCTTGTCCAGGGCTAAATCTATGTCAGCCTTAGTCACACACATGGGAGGTGTTAAGCGAAAAACCTAGAAAGGAAGACAAATGAACGAATTGTTTTTCTTTATAATCTATACTTTACAAATTTTTGGATTAGGTAATAATTCTTGTATCCGTTTGAGTTGCAAAACTTACATTTCCAAAATAACCTCCTCGCCCGAAAAGTAGACCCGAATCCTTCATGTCTTCGAAAATATTCAAAACTTTGTCAACGGCCAGAGCTACTCTCGTCTCTTTATTCTCCACTAATTCAATTCCAATCATAAGTCCTTTCCCACGGATGTCCCCAATAAAGTCGAATTCATTCCGGAATTTATTCAGCTCAGTAATCATGTACGTTCCCAGAGTTTTTGAATTTTCTTGCATTTTCTCTTCTGCGATAACCTTTAACAAAACAAAAGTAGAAACGCACAATATCAGTAAATTCCAAATACAAAATTCAATATTATTCCTCGAAAAAATGCAAAATTGTTAATCCACAAATTCTACGTGCTTTTCAATAAGGCTTATATAATTCAAATGTGTGCAGTAGGCAGTAAACTTATAAAAGTATTTGAAACAAATATCAATTATTAATATTTAATTGTTCTTACGTCCAAAACAGCTGAGCCCACAGCACTTGCAAGTGGATTGCCCCCGAAAGTATTAAAGTGAGAAGCATTGATCATGCACTTGGCAATTTTGGGCGTTGTGACCACGGCTGCCATTGGAAAGCCATTGCCCATGCCCTTGGCCATAGTGACAATGTCCGGAATGACCCCATGATCTTGAAAGTGCCAGAAATTATCCCCTGTCCTCCCAAATCCCGTTTGAACTTCGTCCGACACGCACACCCCACCATTTTGTCTTACAAGCTCAAAGGCTTTCTTTACGTAGCCACGCGGGTACTGAACCACCCCACCCACCCCTTGAATTGACTCAATAAAAAACCCAGCCACCTTTTTCTGTGGTAAAGTGTACATAAATAGTTCCTCTAACTGCTTCACGTATCTGTCAGCTGACCCACAATTAGTTGAGGTGCACTGAGTTGCGGACTGGCATTTGTGATCGGATTGAACGGGCGAGTCTCGACAGCCTCCCCAAAGACCCTTGTAAACGTCCGGGTTCATGGCGTGGTGAAAGCCAGCATAGTGGGGTGCGTTCTGCTTCCACGTGGAATGTCCGGTTAAGCCCATTGTGCTCGGGCTCATACCGTGGTAACTATTTCTTAAAGAAATCACGTCAAAATTTCCCGTAGAGACCCGAGCCATTAAGACGGCGAGGTCGTTAGCTTCAGAGCCACTGTTTACGGGGTAAACCACTTTGAGGTCACCCGGGAGGGTGGACACGAGCTTTGCAGCGTAGTTGTGGACGGGATTATTGAGGTAAATGTTGGTGGTGTGCCATAATTTCTTGGATTGCTGATGGAGAGCGTCCGTCACTTTACTACAAATTAAGATTCAAATCCATATTGTAAAGCAGTGTATTAATGAAGTACTCTTATTGTTAGTCACTTAAATTTGCTTTATGCATTTTTCAATCAAATGTATTATCAGTATTTATTACGGGTGACAGTGCCCCACACTGACAGTGACAATCCCACCAAAAAGATCCAAATATTTCTTCCCAGCTGTGTCGTAGATCCATTGCATCGATGCGCTCTGGACAATGAGAGGCGTCTTGAAATTCGTGGACTTCCTTACACTTGGATGGAGATTCGTTGCCCGGATTTTCATCATCTCCTCCGCACTTAAAGCCTACGCAAGTTTTTAAGTATTAAATTGTTAAAAAAAACTAGCTAATGCGTGAAAGACAATATCTTTAACAGGAAGATACCATCTAATATAATTGCACCGTAAACTGTTTAAAATGAACATTATAAATTAAAAGTCACAAATTAAGTCCAATAGATACATATAGGTAAGTAAGAAAAAGAAAATTAAAAGAAAGATCCATCATTCTAAGCCACAACCTCAGCTTATGCACACACATTTTTTAATTTCCCTATCAAAATGTAAATGTTAATTTAAACAGCAATATATTTCGGCTTGTATATTTAAGTATGTAGGTATGTACATAGGTAAGAACTCACCTGGCGTAGAATACTTGTAGACTTCATTTTTTCCCCTTTCTATAGTGTTAGAACAGCAGTCTTAATAGATCTAGGGGCGAAGTGAACTACTATGATCGGTAATATTGCCTTTTAATAATGGCACATTAATTAGAAATTATTCCTCCAAAAAATTACGGACCGTACCAGAAAGAGAATTATTAAAGATTTCAAATTTAATTGGGTTCCTCTCCGGTGTGGATCATGTGTGCAATTGTCTTAGTTTTGATTTTGGTTGTCGCAAAAGTCGTGTAAAAACTATGTAGACAGATCAGGTTAGGGGCCTGTACTGTGTATGTACTAGGACAAAAGGATGAGCTACGTAACTATTTAACCATACGAAGAATCTCTCCTATAACTCCTTTTGAACTTGTGACATCGACATCGTATGATGTTATAAGCAGCAATTTTCGTTCCTTGACTACAGTGAATTTACTGACTAGAGAGTAACAGCCCAGCTGTACTCAGAAGATCAGATTCAAGAATGGCTTTTTTTTATCTCATTTTTTTAGGGTTGAAGCTGGAGCTGCTGGAAGAAGGGGAAGCGAGCGAGGGTGTTGTACATAATATACTTTTTGTATCGGTAGTGTATTTAGTACACTTGGTTTGTAAACGCACACAAGCCGTGAGGGAGTTGTAGAAGGTCAATAATGGTATAAGGCTTGCATATTTACAATTTTTACAAGGTATTCATTTGCAGGGTGCGTGCGATGCAATTAATACATAAGAATTGAATGAGGAGACGAGGTATAGCAATACATGCTGTACAGCATTAAAATATTACATAATTCTATCGAGGAATTATCCTGTCAGATCTGTGCGGCGTGTACATTACTACCTAAATGCAAAATAGTTAATAGAATCATATTCGTCATCCTCGCATTCAATATGACTTCATAGAATGTTGCATAGCATATTTAGAAAAATTAAATTAAATTAAACTGTAATTTTAAAAGACTCGTTTGGCTATTTTGGTGAAAACTAATGGGGCACCAAGTGCAAACTCATACGGCACCAGGCGCAAAATCAAGAGGTGCAGATGCATATATACGCCGCAAAGATCTGACAGGATAATTCCCCGATAGAATTCCAGTTTCAATCTTCAGCTTTTTAGTCAGTACGTATATGTAAGTGAGAATAAATACATAATATGGTGCGTAAGGTTTAATGCGAGAGAATGTTATCAACCCCCTGCAAATTTTATGATTTCAAGGACCTTCCTTCATCCTACAAATAGTCTTGTGTAAAGGAGTTTATTAATAATCGTGTCCTAAACTAAATAAGAATAAATTAATTTAATACTTTTTGCTTCTGGTCTTTGATGAATGCGCATGCTAGTAATTATAAGGCTATCATACTACCAGGCAATTTAGCCTGATTCATTGCTGCTATTTATATAGTATTGCTTATATTACTGTATAATAATTTCAAAAAATAAAATGAACCTATTTACTATTTTTCCAAATGTCAAAACAATAGCTGTTGTATAATATTGTCTTATATTTTGAATAAGGTGCACGGTGCAGTGTCCCAGTTGTGCTTTTAAAGAAATCACATATGCATATGTAAGTACGAAGTAGGTAAGTTATTTAGGGTTTCACATATTATTTTAGCTCTAGCTTTATTCAATTGGATATCTTCATTATTAATGTAATTAAATGTATAATAATAATACAGTGAGATTTTTAACAAGAACTACAATGCGCAATGTTCCCACGTAATAACTTTCGTATTTCTTGCCCAATTCTCACTTCAAAAGCAGATGTAGACAGACGCAGGGATTAAAATTGGTGACAAAAAATACCCCCCAACTATTACCGACCAAACATATTGTCCACGCAACAAAATCGGTGCAAACTTATGCTACACAAAGTTCATATAGGTATGTGTTTACAGTTTATATTTTTTCTAATTTAAATACTGCCGTTAGTTGTAGTTTGTGAAACGTTAATTAGGACCGAATTCGGGGCATGGGCTCTACGTTTTTAGTAAAAGTTGACGCATTTTCTTTCTTTTCTATTCAGTTCGTATCACTTTTTCTATTTTACATCACTTTTTGAAATACAAATCTGCGCACGAAGCTACTATGCAACTAAAGTAATTACATAGAAACGTTGTCGCCTTGTTGGGCTATTTAAAAATGTGACTGTATATTTGATTCTTAAGTACAGCTTTTTAAAATAATTTATTTATAAAGATTGGTAGGTAGATTCCACTCCATCCAGCAGTTTCATTTATGTACTAGGTTATGAAGTTAGCAGATCGAACTATATTGCAGAAGAAATTACAGGTAATATAGAACTGCAGTCTTATATACTATAGCAAGTCAAAAATTATTCATTTTTATAAAGAGAGAAGTTATGTGTTTCTTAAATAACACGGCCATAATTCAGTAAAATTAAATTTATAACAAAAATATAATAAATTGTATTGAATCCGCACTAAATAACTAGAATATTACTTCTGCTATATGTACAATAATAACTCGTGTTGACTTCGTACTGTAATATTCCTACCGTTACATTATGTACAATAAAAATGGAAGTTAATTAAATAACGGTACGAGTAAATTGACTGTTAAACTATTGAAGCTGACGGCATGCAAAAAGGTAAGTACACTAAGATATCGATATACCGGCGTCTCTTGGGAGCGAGAAGTCGTGACCGGTATGCCGAATTGCCGACTTGCGTTGCTCAGCAAAGCTTAAGTGCAGAGGATTTTTAAACTGGTAAGCTAATCGAGTTCGCTGGTATTACAGAAGCCGATATTCTGACATTTCTTTAAATGCAGTTAATTATATAAGTAGAGTAGAGGACAATTCATCAATACATATTACGTACGTAGATATTTTGTTTAGTTACATATTTAATTATTATCAAGTAAAAATTTGTAAGGCTGACAAAGGCTTCATATTATGTATTTAAAAAATAAATAATGTCTAAGCCCACAAAATTTGTATAAACAAATATTAATAAAGCATTTCAATTTCCAGTAGTTCAACTTTGGTGTAGGCATGTAACGTAAACCGAACATAAGTATAGTAGAGATAAGTTAAATTGAAAGAGCGGACAGCGAACACAAATGGCTGATAAACAAAATGAAAATTTTTAATTAAGTTGCACCCATACCTAATTTGCAAGTTGCACGGGCATTTCCATACATTATATGTTATTTGAAGCTATGAAGCAAAAAAAAAACGGTATTGGTCGGAAGTCGGAAGCTGAATATTAAAAATTCTCTGCATTACTTAAAGGTAGATTTAAAGTACTATATACACCATACGTACAGTTTTGTTTTACAGTTACTTACATTAATTAGGAATCTTTTCGCAATCTACTGATCGGAGTTTTCAGTTACTATATGTAGGGTCTACCACATACATATTCAATTACAGTAAACTCAATTCGTAGCAGCAGTTGTAGGTACAATGCATATTAATTATTTCCTTACTAACCAATGTATAACATTGCAGTATAATCTTAGAGCATTAATAGATGAACTAACTCAAAACTTCAGTATAGACAAGTATTGAAAATCGAATTTAAATGCAGGCGTTGGTGGTCACAATAACTAGGACTGGTGAATAATGTACAGCAAATTAGAATTCAAGACTAATATTTGAATCCGTTTTGGTTATAATAATTTTAGTAAAATTAATCTACTTTTAATTCGATCGGAATTTCTTGCGCTTGCTCAGTACAATATGAAAATTAGTGTAGCTACTTAATTATAGCTCACCGTCGTATCGTTTCGTAATCGACGTAATTTTTCCACGTTGCGAGTGTATTAAAAAAATCCTACGAAGTTCTAGCTACTGCTATAACAAGTTAAATAGTAGAAACTCTACGAATATCAATATTACCTATATCAACAGAAGTGCTAACATGCGATCGAAAGAAAAAGTGAAAAAAGAAAAACATCGAAAGTACATACAAAAAATGCAACAATTACGTCCTATTACAAGCGGAAATAAATGAACGAAGACTGGACCAAAGACTATAATGTTAGGTAAAGTATTTTTTAAAAACGTTTTCTTGTGCTTTCCGTTAAGTTGCATTTTTACTTTTCTGCTACTTAAACATTTTTGGCCCATCTTTTAACTTGCTTTTATCCTTGTCTTTACTGTTTGTGCTAGAGCTAGTGGAGAAATTAGTATTTGCAGTTGGGTTGGTGGCGTTGGAATTACCTCGGGAATTTTCACTGTCTGCTTCCTTTTCTTTAGGTGCTGGTTGGTGGGCTGCTGACGAAGTAACTGCCAAAAGTTTCAATGCATCCAGCTGTTCCATTAGCTCCCTGTAGAGTAATGCACGGTAATTAATAACTACGCACAAATTTTGGTAATTCTCAATGCAAAAGATATCACGTTTAAACTTTTCAGCCCAATTTTTAATCCATATTTTTTAAACTCACCCAACTAAAAATTCTGCAGAAAATGCGATTTCCATAACACGATTAGAGTCTAAATTAGGATTAGTCGGACCGTTCCTACACGACGTGGAGGAAGAAGAACCAGAAATCGGAAGTGATGGCTGAGAAGGCTGTGCTGTAGAAGATGACCCCGTTCCAGTTGAACTACCGGCACCGTTGTTACGTTTAAGAGTCATCCGCTCACTTAATTGATGCTACAAAAAAATGAAAAGAGAAATGGCCATTTAATTAGTTTTTTCAATGAGGAAAGTGTACAGAAAGAAGTGGGCACTAAATTTCAAACATTTACTTAGCTTAGAAAATTGCAGTGGTTTGAAGATCTACCGTTTTTTAAATTACCTTGAAAAACTGGAGTTCATTGTTTAATTCAGCTACGCGTGCTTCTGCTGCTAAAGCTCGTCTCTGGAAGAAAATGAAAAGGCAAATAACCATACAAATAAAATAACATATTAATTCAGAACAAAAAAATAAATACGTACCTACTTAAGCACTAAGCTTTGCACATTAATTACGTAAATTATTGTGTATTTTATCGATGTAAATATGTATATAGTACCGTAGCGGCTTGTAATCCTTGTTCAGAATTAAGGTATGCAGTTTCAAACATGCTGGATTCGCTTCTTTGCCTTGTTAGATCACTTTCCAATTGACTTAGCCTATAATTAAGCGAAACCAGTACACCAATACAATTTAAACTAGCAAATAAATTGCAGATATAAAATTGAAAAATTCTTAATAGTCAATAAAAGCAATGAGTAAATTGTACAGAAGTAATAAGTAAAATCGAAGATTACCTCCGATTTTTCTCAGCTAACTCCCTTCGTAGTCTCTCTATTTGTTGAGAAAGCGGTTCGGATGAGTCGCGGCTTGAATTGGATGGCCTTGAATGCCCAGATCCCCCAGAACTTCGACGAGGTGAGGAACAATTTGACGAACCTAAATGAGCACCCACATCACCGTGGCTATTGGTATTGTTAGTACTGCAAAGCATTGGACCATCAGACAAGAAATCTGGAAGAGCCACTGGGCCTTGTTGCTGCTGTTGTGAATGGGACGCAGATGCCAAGTTGGGAACAACGTCCCCATTACTATGACTCACTGAATTATTCGAATTAGTCTCGTGGTGCCTCCGATTTCGCTTCGAAAGATAACTCTGCGTACGCTGACTAGTTGAAATTGAAAAATCGTTATGGCTATGGCTGCTATTTGAAGCTAATGCAGATGCAGATAAATCTAAAGGTGAGCCTCCTGTGGAGTGATGAAGTAGACTTGTGGCACCCAATAAATGGTCACCATTCCCCATGGAATTAATTCCAGAGGCAGACGCTGACGAGGAAGAAGAGGCTACAGAATCTAAAACGAGATGATCTTGAACAAAATCTGGGAGTGCCATTGCCGCTCCGTCTACTAGGTCCACTGAGCCAGAATTTGGGCCTGGAACAGTCGAATTAAAATATTTACATTCACAATATTATTTTGTTACTATTTAACAGTAATAATAAGACTCTATTTTTGGTGGTACATGACTGCAATTAAATGAATTTTCTGGACAATTACCCCTGGAATTTCTATGTCTTGAAGGCACAACGTCCGAATGAGGCTGGAGAAAGTGCCGGAATGATATTGAATTTTCATCTCGTCGGCTTGACGCAACTGGAGGACTTGGATCTATTAACATTGAGGTTTTCAAAGAATTATTAGTTCACTTATGATGAATGACTCACAAAGCGAAAAAATTGTAACAGACTTATAGAGTAAATGAACTTTTATACCGTCATTATCGGCATGAGATGCATTAGACGGATTTCTCTCCCTGGAATCTCTGTCCCGATCGTCATCAGTTGCTTCCGGTGTCAGCCTCCTCGAATGAGGCATCTCCCATCAATCCTCGATCACCACTTCAGTGTTTATTTTGTTTAATGCTTCCTTAGGAAGAGAAATACACAAAAATGAGATGCTAATAATTTTGTTTAGGTTGACTAATAAAAAAATTGCAATTTGCTGAAGTACTAGTCTAGATCAACCAACTAAATAATTAAATGACGCTACAGAACCTTTAAAATTACATATAGTTAGTCCTACTTTGCGATCTTCCCTGTATCCATCATGTACAATACTGCACAACTAACCACTGCTTACTAAATGTCTGAAAATTTCATGTATGTAACTCTAGGATCGAAACCACATACAGCGTACTTTACTTAGATTTGACATTTAACCCTGTATAAATAATTAATTTTAACTATCATGCCTTTCTTTAAACATTTAATTATCGCGGAAAATACTAATGGCTAATGACTACCGACTAAAGGGCAACTACGTCAGTATCACTTGGTTGTACATACTGAGGTTGAAGTTGAGAACATTAATAATAGCAGTATGCAGTAAGATAGACTACTTGCTGGTGGTCAAGAATAAACACCATAACCTTTCGAAAACCTCAACAAGAAAAATATTCAAGTTAATTACTACGTACTACACTATAAATACTACGCAAATGATTTTTCCAAAACTAAATATAAGTGTTACGTCGATTTGGCCTTACCTTAGCCCATAAAACACTTCTAAAACTAAATGTTCAAATACGTACAGTACAAATTAACTAACTGACTTATGGAAAAATCTTCAAGGTTGCACTTTTTCTTTTTAGTAATATTTCTTCGTCTAAGTACCCTAAAAATAATTCCGTTGTCTCCTGACCGCCTTACATATTATCCCACAGTCCATCCTATATTTCTATATTTACTACTCACTCGTAAATACTTTTAAAATAATGGATAATAGCTACATATATATACTCACGCGATAGGTGATAAGAACAATTCTTACTATTGACAGTTACCATATTATATTACTATCTACTGTTTGCAATATAATTATAATCAAAAATATTACATTGGGGAATGTCTACTTCCACTGCGCTGTTATACTGTCAAAACTGTTGACTGTCACTGTTTCAAGACATTTCATAATCTCTTTTTTGTTTTTAACTACACTTAAAACTTTCAACTTTGTCTGCTGTTGTACTTACGTTAGGTATATTTATGTACCTTTAATAACGGCGAGTAATCAGTACATTGTACATACTCAGTTCTGGCATGAGATTATTGTCCAGTCTTACTCCGAAGTGAATGAGATTTAATTACAAATTATATTTTTATCACCCATCACCCATAGTCAATAAAGGAAAAATCTGTTGTCAAAATTTGTCTGAATCTTTGCTTGTATCTAACGTCTAAAATCTTGATGCAAAAAATACACATCAATAACTATTACCAATTAGGAGGTACATTCAGCATTCGTGAAGACAGCCACAAGCTGGTGATACGATGTAGGAGGACACAGTTAGTAGATAATTATAATTAATGTAACATTTTAAATTACTTACCACTTATCACAACAATCCAAAATCCAAACAGAGTCGAGTTGAAGGGACAATGTTGAATGTTTTTCCTTGTTTCTGTCAACGGAGAAGCATGAGATTTGATTGATGAATCAGCATCAGCTTCAGCATTCAGCCTTCAGCCTCGGACAGATTTCGAGTACCTATAGGATCAGTTCTGTCTAGCAAAGCAAATATCAAATACAAAATACGGACTTTGTTATTCTTTGTTCCAGAATATTACACGTTATTATCTACAAATTATCTTACAAGTTTACAATTTACGGTTACGTATACTTTTGGCTGATATATATAAATGATAAAGTACCTTGTGCAACTTGAAAGTAAATAAAAGCTGAAAAACACATTAGTTGGACACAG
>JAQFZC010001677.1:0-27802 GCA_034695205.1 Dicyrtoma fusca | reverse complement strand
AAGTACTATATATAGTTATAGTATTGTTTTTTATTTGTTAAACAAAAACTTTTGTAGGAAACTATTCCCTACTTCCTACTGTCCGAATACCTTTGGACACTATTTTTGGATACTTTCCGAAAAAATATATTTTTTTTGTGAGCACACAATTTTTTTGGAGTCCTACATGTATTTTTTCAAACTTACAATACCCTAAGCTACATTTTATAAAATTATAGTGATATGAATATAGATGGTTAGCATACTAGGTACCTTTGAATTTTGTGATCCGGGGTGTCCGAATACATATGGTCTCTACTGTACATTCAAATAAATCAGGGCAGTAGAAAAGCTACTTTGCCTCGAAGAAGTGGCTAAAATTAAAGCTATAGCAAGAAGTGACTTACTTGGCTAAAAATGGCCAAAAGTGGTTTTAATTCGAGGAACCTATCTTGTGCATGTAAATTGAGCGAAAAGTAAATTACTTTTGGTTGTAAACATCGTTTGGAGGCACACGAAATTTATAAAAGTTTTATTCGTACAACTAATGCAAAAATATTGCTAATAAGTCTACTCATCCAAATGAACTAACGGTATAACTTAAGTTTCGTACCAAGCATTTTCTAAGATAATAAGCATTTCTTAACTGTTCAAAACAAAACCATGTAGAAATAGTAGAGTAAGAAGGGTATAGGAACTCGCCAGTTTTGAAGAATATTTTGAAAATTAACTAAATTCTCTACTATTTAACATAACCTGCCTTGCTTAATTCTATTCCCAAACCAAAAACATGTACCTACTACACACTCGACACGCTTTGTATAAAAACGATCACTTACAATTACTAACAACTTGAGCGAACAAAAGTTATTGCGACGCAAACTAAACCTTTATTGTTCTTGTAATTTTTTGGCTGAACAAAGCTCCAACTGATCGTTTGGTCTTGGTCTGGCTGGTTGCTCTCTCAGTTAACAGATTCTTGCACAAACAACACTTTAGCGTTGATTGCTCATTGTGAACTTGTTCAAAGCAAGGCTCGCCTAGTCTAGTCCGACTAGACTAGCGGACTAGCGACTACGTAGACTAATGAGATTTTTTGGCCGGTTTGACTAGATTAGACTAGCCAAGGGTTGAAAAAACCGTGACTAGACTAGACTAGTGGATTCTTAAAAAATAAATGACTAGACTAAGGGTGTTACCTGACCTCTGTGGTGTTATTATGATTAATTGCAATTAATACTTAACGCTCATTCTATTTGTTACACACATATTTGTCCTCTGATGTAAAATTTAATCTGTTTAAAGCAAGGAATAAAAATATCATTGATTAATAAAAAAAAATCATTTTTATAATTGAAAAAAAAAATGACTAGACTAGACTAGCAAAAATTTTGGTCCGCCTTGTTTCAAAGTGTTTTCGTTTTCGAACTTACAAATTTCGTTTTCTACCGGCTTTTACCTTCCGCGGTCCACTGGAACTTCCTTCTTTGGTATTAAACTAGGTTCTATTGCACTTATTTCAGATATACTGTTGACTGTCATCCGAATCGGAAATGACGTATTAAATAATAATTAGTCTAGTTAGAGTTGGTCAATTTTATCTTACACGTACACGGTACACTACAAAATGGAGAACTGAAGCTGCATGAGCGTCGTTCTTTGTATGAGAATGAACATATGTTTAAATGGTGGTGTAAACAATAACGAGCCACCTGAGTTCACCCCCGTATTTATGGTAAATAACGCTTAAAGCATTAAATACTTACATATCGCCAATCTAGATTAATTATAGGTAACTGTTTCTCGATTTTATTCGAGTTTACCTATTTTAGCCACTTTGAGCAGTGCTGTGACCTGCGCACAATAACAACGTTGTTCATTGTGCAGTTCCGGCACTTGAACAAACGGCGTTGTGCACAACGCAATTGTGCAGTGCACAATAACAACGGCTGAATAATCCTGAGAGAACAATGAACAATAAGTCGAAAGGGTTAAGGGTCTCATGGTACTGCTTATGTTTTACGCTGCAGTGCCGTTGCCAGGCTAGCCAACAGTTTTGCTAGTCCAGTTTAGTCTAGTTATTTGTTTTTTAAGCCCCTGCTAATCTAGTCTATTTATTTGTGTTTCAAGCACGTGCTGGCCTAGCCTAGCCAAAACGGGAAATCTTAAAATCGACCCCTAGTATGTTAATCTAGTTAATCTAGCCTGTCTCTTAAAATGTTGAAAATCTTGGCTAATGTAGTCTAGTCTATTCATGATTTTTCGACAAGTGGCTTGTCTAGTCTAGTCTAGAACAACCAGTCAAAAGGGGTTAAAAGTCGATTTTAGTTTCTAGTCGGCTAGTCTAGTCTGACTGGACTAGGATACCCTTGGTCGTTAGTCGTTGAACAATATCGGAAAATGGAAAACGAAAAATAATTTTTAAATAGTTGTATTTAAAAGTTCGCGCGCTGCGAGCACCTATCAGTGCCGCCTTCGTTTTTTGGTTTCGCTCATTGTGGGTTCAACAGCAATAGTTGTTAGTAGGGAGTAGTTCACAATTACACCCTTGCCTTTGTTCAAAAACTTGCTTCACCCACTCTTGCTAATTGTGCGTTTGCACGAGAGGGGCAATGTGAAATTGCCACTCCTTGTCTCCACGCTTTCCTTAATAAATAAAGTACCGTAAAGACCCAAATTAAGCCCGTGCCTCTAATAGTGCCCTGGTCTCTAATTGTGCCCAGGGTCTTAGCGCGAACTTTAATGCCCTCTCTAGTAATGTCCGGGACGGGTCCCTATTTGTACCCTGGTCTCTAATTGTGCCCGGGGCCTCTTAGCTTGAAGTTTGAAATAGTGCCTGGGGGTACTATTTGGGTCTTTACGGTACTTAAATTAGACTAAATTAAAATGCGGAAATAAGGCAAAACCTGTTCCATTTCTACTCATATTTGTTGACGCTCCCTATATTGAGATTGTCGTAAACTGATTCATAATAAACTGGAGCAGTAAAATTGTGAATTGTGATAGTGAATTGTGTTTTTGATTTCACAATTCACAATTCCAGTAGTGATTGTGAAAACTATTCTCATCACAATTGACCCTCGTCCAGTGAGTTCACGTTGGACTTAACTTATTTTTGCAGTTACACTAACTATATTAGCAAAGTAAGAAAACGAGAAAAAAAACGAACTGAAAATGTGTTGAAATAGTGGATTCACTTTACATTATAGTGATTGTGATTGTGAAGTAGTATTGTGAAGTTTTCACAATACTACTCGTCACAATTTTACTGCTCTATTCATAACAAATTCGGAGTCTAGCATCTAATGCTGATGTCAGTCATGTCACACGGAGTCTCTCATCGTCAGACGACTATAATGGCTGGAGACAGTCAGCGACGGTTAGTGTGATAGATCAAGGTAGAAAAGTGTCTGGTCGGGTCATATTGTGATCAGTAGCTTTAACACTCAAATTCAAATTGTAAGTTTCGCTTTACCGTAGAAATAGGAACAACGAGGAGTATTTTTTAACTCATATCGTTATATTTATGCAATATTCAGTGATTTCGTAATTGTGTACAAAGCAGATTGTGCGCTTTGGATGCTGAACAACGTGCGTTCTCATAGTTGTGAACAATGTCGGTTGAGCATAAACTGTTTGTTCTCATGACGAACCATTCACGAGAAATTGTGCACAGGTCACAGCACTGACTTTGAGCCAAAAATCCTAAATAATTAAAGCAGGTTTAAACCACTTTAAGCCCTATTTTAGCCACTTGGGTTAAAACCACTTCACACCCCTGAAATAAATACCTATTCTAAACTTGCTTACTTTCAGTGTCGCTTGCCTTATTCATTCATTTAAAATTATCTCTGTAATTGTGATCGGTTTTTATCAGGCTCTGGTTAGAACAACCACAGTACGTACAGGCATAATTAGTTTACAACGTACAAATCAATGGTCTCACTATTTTTGCACATTTATCAAAAAACAGTTTTGAAATCGGATGATAATGGACTTCAACAGTTATATTTTAGTGATTGTGCCTCCATTCTGACTTTAGTTTGAAAAGCAATGTTTGAAAGAATGTACTAATTTTGAAACGAACATATTGGATATTTTTACATGATAATTATAAGATTAAAAGAACTTACGTGAATTTCAATCTTAATTCTACGAATGAAGACTCGTCCGAAATAATTACTAATTGTAATAATACGATTAGTAATTATGAGGACGAGTCAAATGACGTAGAATTGATTATTGATCAATAAAATTGGCTTACATGGCCTGAACATCGCCCGTGTCTCCGATCATCAATGCATTTCTTCCGTCATTGTCTTGAGCGTAGAGTTGCACCCAGAACTCGTCACTGTCAAAACCATCGACGAATGCCAGTGCATAAGTGGCCTTTACAGCTTCTTCAGCTTCTACAACCGAGGCTCTTCGACGCAATTTATCATCAGTCGCAGCCATTTTTTCCAGTCTTTGCTGAAACTGCTTGGCCGCTGCAGCTTTCTCCTGACTAGATATTCGAACATAGTCCAGCAGTGTAATTTGAGGTAGTAACGCCACAGTAAATTGACGGTACATGGAATCAGAAGTGACCGGGTTGCCCTCTAAATTAACGGACTGGAGACGGACGAACCGTCGAAGATACTTGACTTGCTCATAAGATCTAATTCCATTGCTAGAAATGATAAAAATTTCCAAACGAAGCTGATTGTCCAAGTTTTCAATCTGGGTTATGAGATTCCGATGCAAATTTATGGACTCTAGCTTTTTGAGATTTTCTAAATTTTCAATTTTCTTGATGGAATTGAATGACAGGTCGAGCCAAATTAAATTCACGAGTGCGTCCAACTTTTCAATCTTTGTGATGATGTTGTTGCACAGCTGCAACTTTGTGAGCGAGACCATGTGTGAAAGATTTGCAATTTGTGACACATCTAAAAATAAAATAGAAGGATTGCTGTAGGTAGATATGCAATTCAATCGACAATAATGCTACGGAACGTAGCCGGAGTGAAAGCGAATTCATTTTTACACAATTTTTCGATTTTTGTTTTTAAAAAAAACTTACTTTGAAATTCAAGTAACAGGTGTGTGGCCTCTCTGGGTTTAATTCCGTCAAGCCTGGCGAACTATTAGAGTCAAAATGTATTCAAATATTCACAATTTAATAACAGAGCAATGCAATGGGTGCGTAAGGCACTTATGTAGCTCTCATTCTGAACCCACTCAGTTTGCTATAAAAATTAAATTACCAGTGACACAAAGCTGGGCTTACTTTTCCTTGGTCTCCTGAAGGTAACAGAAGATCTAAACTTGCAAGTATCATTTGCTCATTTATGACAGATGGCTCCTTGTGGAGCAAATTTTTCCGATTTGTCACTTCCGGTGGAGGAACTTTTTGTCTCGGCATAATTGTATTTTGGTGAAGAGTGAGATCAGATGTGTTTTTTAAAACGTCACTAATAAACAGAAGGCCACTGATTTAATCACACCTTCAATTTCGAAAATAAATAACATAAATTTACTACCTCATACTTACCTCAATTTAAACTACAAAATATTCAAAATTCAAAACACTTTGTCCTTCACACTACTTCACAATACAGTGCAGTCCTCTGCAGTGCGGGCAAGTTAGCGACACTACGTTTGATTTTAATTTAATTCAACGATTTCTTAAACTTTTTTGATATCTCTTTCTGGCTGATTGAAATTACTTTGCGTATGCGTATATCGCGTTCGAGTGGTATAAAATAAAATACTTAATTCAGCATTCAGCTGGTTAAGGGGCAGGGCAGTCGTAGTTTAATTCAGCTCTGTTCAGCAGCAATCAAATTAATTTCAGGAAGACGAAGAATTCAGTCTGGACAGGATCAGTCACAAACACAAAACCTGAAGAACCTTAACTGAAATAAGAAGCTTTTTTTTTAATTTTTACAGGTTGGTAATAATATTATTATTATTAATCCAAAATTCGGGCGAAGAATAAATTTTATTGTAGTAAAAATAATAATTTCGTAATTAAATATTTATACTTTTTACAGGGAGAAAGAAGTCTAATAATCTGGTGCTACTGCTTGCAACTGCTTTGCTTACTTTCCTTCCGTCTTAATAAATCAATACAGCTTCGTTGATGGGGAAACAAACAAGCAGTCCATATGCGCCTACAAAGATTCATCATCCAAATGCAAACGGAATGAAGGAATGAAAATCTTCCCACACACACGTGGGGAAATATTCCCGGTCAATCTTTCCTTGGCTCTCACCTCGTCCATTTCACACATCTGTTTATGTGCACATTATTGTCATCTTCCTGTCGGTTTAGGTCTCTATGTAATCTCTTAAGTTCTTAACCAGATTAAAGTTAGTTACAGGGATATTTTAGAAACTGTACTGACCCCACATGTTTGCCAAAATAGGTGCCGTTTAGTTGTAATTAAGTATTTAATGAGTATTTAAACGCGAACAAGTTAACTTTTTCGTGTGGTGCTTTATGTGTACATCTGGCTTGTGTTGAAACTTCGTATCCATGTCCATGTTTAAATGGCTTTAGTTTTTTAATTCAAACTTTTTTCAGCCAACATCTCAAGATACCCATACCATGAACCTACCTAGGTACCTAGACAGAAAAAACTAGCCCTTTTTTGTATTTAGTGAAACCAATTTAGCAAAAACAAATCAGTGTTTGCATGCTTATGACTTTGCTTCGATTAAACGAATGCCTACTACGCCTACTTATCGTTAGTATTGAATGCTAATGGATCTGTCGTACTTTCTGTGTGCTGAAAGTCGAATAATTTTGTCAACTCAACAAAGCAATGATAATTTATTGATTCTAAAAACGCGAACTACAGTGGTGCCCACTGCACATACACACCTACATAATTGAGCTGAATTATCTTATATGTACAGTACTGACAGTCACATTCAGAATAGTGGTGAACTTATACAGGTTAGTATGTACATAATTTATTTATTGCTTTTATAACGTAACAAATACGAGGACGAATGTTCGTAAAAGGAAGCGTCAATCGAGTACTAGATATGTAGGTACTTATGATTTATTTTTTATACAGAAAACTGTAACAGAAATAGATTTTTTACTAAATTTATCGGAACATTAGAACTATTTCTGACCTTGGACAATACAAAAATGATGAAGTTACCAATGCAATGTAGCTAGCTGTGTGTTTACATGAATAGAAAAACTGTGAAATACAATAGTGCATAATACCCCAGCATATGTAACTGAAATACGTGGTATGGCATTTAATCCACGTCATTCCAACGTCTTTTTGTGCTTGATATTTTCCTATTTGTCCTACCCTCCTTCCCAGGCTTGTCATATACATAAAATCTAATTTTTGAAATTGGATTCGAATGAACTCATAAAAGATTGTTTATGAATCGTAAACCTCGGGTCTTAAAAAGCTTTCGTACAGATTGTACAGCCAGATTTTAAGTGCGAGGCACACAAACACTCATCTTGTACTCTTTTAGGGTTTTTTTTAATACAGCATTTTATTCATATTCGTGTATCACACAAACACAACTACGTCACCTGTCTTTAAAATGAAACCATGTTCCACAAGAGGAGCTATGCTGGTGCGAAAAGAGATATATATTCATAACAGTAGTGCTAATAAGCTGTTTAAAATTACGAAGGCATGCATACAATTTATTAGCTGGGAAGAAGAATGATGCAGTCACGTAGGCTATGCATACATAAGGTTATATAAAATTGGTAATAATTGTCAGACGGGGAACCATAAGGAACAGAAGTGTTATAAAATGCAGACGGAATAGTGATTTGATGGGGCCTTTCAATTATTACTACCCTCGGCAAAATCTTTCGTTTGAGGTAGGCAAATGAGTACCTGCATAATATGATGTTTTGTACTTTTTGAAAGCGTATGCTGCCATGGTTAACCCTAGCTTAAAATCAAATAAAAAGAATAGTGTTTTGCCCTGTCTCAAACTCAAACAGTCTACATATTATGTGCCCCTTTTAAAAGTGTATGCCTCACGTTCAAAACTATTGTAAAACGTAATTATAATTAAAATTGTGCCCTCTTTGTTGACTTCCCAGCATCCAAATGCAAATGGTATGACGTAACATGTACAAGCTCCTTAAATGTACAGAAGTGGCAGGCATTTCTGTGGCAAATGCCTGTACGTATACATAAATAGCTGTACTGTAATACCACATCTGCGGAAAATGCTTTCCCTTTTATTATATTTAATGGAAGTGCAGAGCGGTTTGGTGGTGTGACTGTTCTAGTAAAAATGTGAAAGCAGCAGCAGGATTAGTACTAAAATGGCACACTGCACTGTAGGAATATTGTAATGAACCGCTCATGACGCCTTCCTTTTCCCCGAAAGCTTTGGCCTCCAAGCCTCCAAGTAAAATGTATGTCTGGGTTAAACAATGATTTACCTTGAGCTTGAAAACTAGTGGCCTATAATTTCCATGATTTACTTACTTACTCACAGTACAGTACAGAGGAATATATAAGTGGACAAGAGACTGGGTCTGGAGTTGCCTACTCGGACTAACACATCATGGATAAATAAGTAAAGTATATGCCCATAAAAATAGAGGGATTTTTGCAAATACACAACCAACGGTCATGCTCATTTTATTTTCTCTCTTTTCGCCAGTAGTCCGTTACTACGAAATAAATTGCAGCACTGTATATACCTATCTATATATATGTATCAGTAGTTCTTGTATATAGGCCATTTCAAATTCTAGAATCACACTACATTCATTCATTCTCCACCCCTGCATGATCCGTGAAATCATTTTTTTTATGTTCCTTTTATTCTTTCGGGTACAGTACTCACTCTGCACTATGATGTATCAATAATGCATTTGGATGAGAAAAAGCGAAACAGAGAGAGAGAGAGAGAGAGAGAGAAAGGGAGAAAGCCAGAGGAACGTGAAAGTCTTATAGCCATATAGTTCTCACAAGCTTTTTCCTGTAATTCTAGACCAATGGTCTCCCTATTGACCCATTTGCATTTGTTGACAATATCAGTCCCATGGTAACGTGTGTCAGTACTTGGTGAGCCAGGTTGCGTGCTGAGACATTCCACTTAATCAATATTTTAATCTTACACTACACTCAAACTCAGTCGAATTAGCTTTTATGCTGAGTCTATATAGTGGGGCTCTCATGTGCTGCGCCCATTCTGTCATTGTCGTTCCACCTCCGACTCTTCTCTTCGCTCCACTACATGTCAAGGAGATTGCAAGTAAAATGTGAATGCATGTAAACATCCAGGGGTCTGGTATGTGTAACCATAATAATAATTTGAAGTAGACGTAAACGTAATAACTTGATCATTTACAATTATACAAATATCTGTTAGTATACTCTCTCGAGTCAGTGAGGGAGGCCGTCATAAGTGCACTTGGGGAAAGAGAGTGGACAGTAGCAGCAGCAGCAGCAGCAGCAGCAGCCTCAACAGCAACCTACAATATTTATTAGCACACCGGAAAATCCTAGTGACAACTTGACGAGTGTTTCAAATCAAAGGTCATCACGTCACAAGTGCACAAAAGTATATTTTATTTATTTATTTATTCCCGATTTCCACAATTCCCACCACACTTGACAAAAATGTTGGATTATTTTCTCTCCATCGGCATCTGGTTCCGTTCTGCCTGTGAAAGTGAGTGAAAAGTACTAGCTCAAAATTCTTTGAATTTGGAAATTTAATGAATGTGAGTGACCATCGCATCGTGGGCTATATTGATTGATTTGTGTGTGTGTGTGTGTTTTTGTGAGCTCAGATATTTGTACTACTTGCTCTTCTTCACTTCCATTGGACTAATCTATAAAATTATAGGAAATATCCGGTGGTGGTGAGTTAAATCGTAAATATTTGAGCATTTCCGTCGGGACTGACTTCGTGCTTGGAAACTGACTACAGTTCCAATATCACTTTCAGTATGTATTGATTCATTTCAATGTGAGCTTTACGTGGAGTGTTTACAGATTGGCCATTCAAGTTATTGGTAGACGCGGAGCATATACACCCATATGATATTGTTACTTGAGTGCTGGAATTCTTGAGCACTTGAAGACATTTATTATTAAAATCAAAATGGCGGGCATTGCAGCTTTGATGAGTAAGAGGAAAAAGCGGCAACAAAAGAGAAATGATACAGAATTAAGCTTACAACTGTCACTTCATGCGGAAGAGAGTGGGACTGCAACTACTACTACTGGGATTGGGGGATTCAACTATCGTGAGGTAATGGATTGGAAAGATTAAACAAGTTGATGTAATAATGCTTTCTTACTGTTGGCTATATTCTAAATTTAATTACTAAAATGAATGTACAAACTCAAAATGACGAGTGACCGTCATACCCTCAATGAAGGGAAAGAATATTTTGTCTTATTTCGATATTTCGAAAATGATTCAAAATTTCTTCGCAGGTACAAAAACAAGCATATTGCTTGCCTAATTTTCCAAAGTAAGCAATTCTAAATAAATTATGTACCGTATTTGTTCGACTAGTTACTGGGTCTTTATTACTTTTCGGTGCTCTAATAATTGCTATTGTTTTCGAATAGAGATGTATTTTCCATTTTAATTATGCCCTTACTCTCTGGGATTGCAAGCGGGTGGTATAATTCTATCATGGGTACTTTTCGGGTACACTGTGTGAACAAATACGGTATTTATAAATGATAGTGTAGTACAGTGTTGGCACGTTGAAAGTTCTATGATTTGTATCTGGAATATGATTTTAAAATCATTGGAACAGCAGTAAACAGTAAAATTTACAAAAGATCAGCAGAGGTAACCGTGCTTTAGTCCAGATGAAAGCGAAGAAAATATTCAGCAAAAAATAAATAAGACTGTAATAAGAAATATGAATCGTTTAAAACATTTTTTTTACGATTCATTGGTAAAGTTGGGTCTGCCAATATGTTAGAAAGTTACGTTAAAATACGTTGTTAAGTTACATTCTGATGTTGTGTAATGAAAGTGCCCAAATTAAAAAGAAACTTTCACAGGCCTAGAGACAAGAAAGGAAAGAAATGGCGGGGATTGTAGGTTCTATGCTCAAGAAGCGACAGGAGCAGAACAATGTTGTCAAGATCCACAATGACAAAGATGGAATGCCCAAGCATACGTGCTCAAAAAACTTCGGACCCTTCCCCTCTTACCCCTCGGATAAGGTAATGGAAGACATTCACGAGTCCATGGACACCCTCATTTTACATTACTCAGCTCAACCACCTGCTGGTCAAACTAAAACAATCTTTACCATTACCATCAATACTAGTGTATTAGAGATCACGCTTCTTATTCTCTCCTCCAACGAGGTTGTTGTACACTCTTCCTCGGGCTTCTGGAATGAATTTTTATTAATTTTCTTTTAGAGCTCTGTATGTAGACCCACAGCCGGGAGACAAAATCCTTCTGCTTTTACTAACTATATAGCAGCCAGCATTATTTATCGCAGAATAAGTTGCCCATTTGAACTGTCGAAATGTACATACTCTGTGAATAGTGACTGCGAACTACTGCTCTGCGACTGCTATGCTGGTTAAGATTCAACAACCTTGACTATTCCCCCCCCCCCTCTTTCCCGTGTACATACATTTTTACCTTGTGTGACTCGGCTTTAGTTGTTTTACCGATTTAAAGCCAGGATTTCCAGAGGTCCTAGGACCCAGGCGACTAAAAACTAAAAATGGAAGTTAATCCAGGATTATGTATGAAACTTTGAAAACATGACAAGAATATCAATTAAATTTAAATGTACAGAGAGCTTAATGTAACTTTGATGATTGCTGGTAAACAAATCAACGGGGACCGGGGCTCTTTTCCGACTGTAATCAGTCTTCATTATGATGAGGAAATGGCGTGCCTTCCACCAGATAATACATTGGACTGAAACACACACTCAATTCTCAACTGCAAAAACATACCTTTCATAGAGACATGGACGAGAGATCAAAAACTTGCCTTATTACATTTACCTTGGCCTATCGAACTTATCCAAGGAGTAACGTATTTATGACGCTGGAAAGTGCAGTTGTGTTTTCGGATTGGGATGGACTCATGCAACCTATGTACCTACATCTATAATGTTGATAAGTCAATAGAGAACCGAATTCCAAGATGTTCATACATGTGACATTTGTTTTCAATAAGTAAAGCTAATCTAGAATCTAGAGCCCACAAGTCACTTTCATTTCCTTTGAAACTACGATGTATTCTTGGAACTTCGAGCTATTGCTATACACCTAGCTATAGTAAGCCTAGCGGATCGTAGTTTGTATGTTAAGATCGAATAAAATTACACATGACTGCATTTTGCCTAGCCAAGTGCGTGCAAGCTCGAGACCTATATAAGTCACCATTTACGTTACAATGTTATTATGTCCCAGGTGTACAGTTATCTAATTTGGTCATTTGGTTCGTGAACAACAAGACCAGAGACAAATAAAAGAAGAAAAAAAGTAGATTATTTGTAAGACGCTCTCCTTTGACTGTTATTTTCGTTTTCATTGACATATTCTATAGTCATTCGCCATTGCTCTCGTATCGTAGTGATAACGATTACTGCTCGCTCGTTTCCGCAGCTCAGCTTTCGCTTCCAAATACAAAGTATCCAAACTTTGAGTACTGACAATTTTTGCTTAAGTCATAACAAGTATTAATTTGTTTTTTGTTAATTTTAAAACATTTTTGTACAACTAGTGCTATAGTGCTATATATAGGCTATAGTGCATTTTACAAATTATTAGCGATTGTCTCAAGATTGTGTATACAAGCAAACAGGGATCTTCAATATCCATGTTTGATGTTTGGCTCTGATCCATTGTTTGGAACATGTTTAAAATAAGTGACTCTGTATGTTTTTAAACTGATTATTACTAAATTACACAAATTAAGAATCAAAAGATATTGAAAATCTCTACAGATTTTTATTAAATATTCGTTACATCATTTAAAAAACACAAACTATATCCAATACCATTTTCAATTTAGGAAATGGACCATGATTTTTGTTCTCGACGTGCTGTGCTAATTGGGTTTTTATTGATTTATGAAAATATAGCATCACTCCTACACCACATCAACATCTCACAACAAGGAAGCTCCCACCCCGAGCAAAATTAAGAGAGCTTCTGCAGGACCCTTAAAAAATTCTCTAGGAAGTAGGGATTGGTCACAAAAGACAAAACAGGTTGGTCAATACATTTCAATCAATCTTAATAAGGCTATGACGTCATATATGTTAAAGGTCACGAACTTTTGTTTAGAAGGAAAATGAGGTTCATAAGGAAGTTTAAATAGAATCACAAAGTTACTGCGGTTTTAATGTTGAATGTATGTAGGTATGGCAGTAGTTGAGTATAGCAAGAAGTTTATGTATTTAAGAATGACGTCTTTTCCTGAACTTTCATGAACGTCATTCAAAACAATTATAGGAGGTGATGGGTGTGTGTGCATATTCGGAGTTAAATGGCATTATTTTTTATAGTCGCAGTTGGAAACACCTGTGAAGGAAGCGAAAGATCCTACAAAACCGGATGACGGTTCCACAATAGCAGAACTTGCTCCTGTTCCTTCCTATTCAGCAGTGTACATTGGTTTAGTACTGTGTACGTTTTTACGTCTTATTTTTTACGGGGAATATTTGCAAGGGTTTCAAGTTTCATGTGTTGTAATGTACTAAAAATATTGAATTTAATATTCTTTCAGTTGCTCTCGGATTGGTAATTTCTTTCGTAGGATTAGGTGATAAAGGTACGAAAACGAAAATTTAATTAATTCTGCTGTAACAACTTACAATCAAATATAAAAATGCACTACAACAAATACAATAGAATGAGAATGATATTAATTTGAACTTTGATGACCTCTTTCTTCCCTAACCATAAACTATTGCATTGGATAACTATAATCTGTTTTTATAGGCTTTAAAACATTAGAACTGAAACTTATAGGACCGGTACTTTGTATTATCGGTTTTTCCTGTGTCGTCATTCAAATAATTCATTGCAGCTTCCCTCGTTTATTCCAATGTTCGTCATATTTTAAGTAAGTTGCGTACAGATGTTTACGTATTTATTTTAAATATTCAGTCTACCTAATTGCTATCTAATTGAACATGGTCACGATGTACTGCACTGCACAGTTGACAGTGTTGGCTTGGCATGTTAAAGGAATTTGATTGTTACCGAATTCTCGTTCGAGTGTAAACTCAAGTAATTTGGATGCTCTTTCGTAATAATGTTTCATACTGATTTTTATTTAGAAAAGTGAAAAGGAAGCCACAAGTTGATCAGTCTATTTTAGTTGAAAAGGGAATTACAAACGGTCATGTAAAGCCAGCGCCGGCCGGACCGGCATCCAACAAAAGTACACCTCAGGTTCTTTCACCCCGCGTCACTCTCCACTCTGCAAAGAGATCCCCAAGGCCAAGATCAACCATACCAAATTACATTGGTAAGATTCGAATCAGTTTAGCAACAATTAATTTTGAAGTATTTTTGCTTACTCTCCAAGATATTACAATCTAACGTATTTTCACTCTACTATATGTACATTTACTATTGCAGAGGATAGTTCGGACGATGACGATTTTGATCCAGGTCGAGCCAAACCGCATACAAACCGCCTGAGCTCCTATGAACAACAGCAGTCTGAGCATAGAAATGAAATTTTGTTAACTCCAAAGTCGCTAATGTTGTGAGCTGTGTCTTTTGTACCCTCAATATTTGAATCATCAACATTTTCGGATATTCGAGATTTTAGCTCGAGAGCGGGTAATGAAACACCGGACAATCGTCGTTTTTTTCTTCTTCTTCTTCGGTGAACGACCTCATACCTGATTACTACTACATTTATATTTAAGACTTAAGGAATTAAGTCCTTTTCGTTGTAGCTTAGATTTGTATACAAAGGCTGGCAATCTTCCGCTGGAGAGGAGAAAATGCAATCTTGATTGCCGTGCCGTGCCGTCTGACCGCGTGTACTGAACACGTTGCGACGATTAGTTTTTAATTTTTTAGTCACGTGCTAATCTAAACTAAAAACGATTTCCAAAGCAGCCTGCAACATACATTTTTTGACCTAACCTACTAAACTACGTTGGTTGTAATGACGATTAGGAGAAGGAGAACGGATGTTGCTCGACAGTAACCAACACCAACAGGATCCTAGTATAGTTGGATTGAAAAGTAGTTCCCCTCACTGTAGTTCCACACCGAACCTAAAGTGCCTCATCAAAGTTGGTTTGATTTGAACTTGAACATATCACAATTCTTCCGCAGTTGGGTAATAGCGGGACAATGGAGCTTCAACCTCAGCCGTATTCGGATGTCTGTCTGCTCTGGGGGCACACGGCGAAACTCGTTTTAGTCAGCACACAGGAGAGTCTGAAATCCAGGATTCGTCGGGAGAGCAAAAGAAAGCCTCAACTAAATATACCAGAGAGCGTGCTACACAGAGATACGACGAGTATTATTGGGATTGTGATCTTATACTGGCTGAAATTCCAACCCAAATTCCTTCCTTTCTGCGTTCTGTGGTATTCAAACCTTTAAATCATTTCTATGTAAGTCATAAAGTATGTACATGAAATTGAAGTAGGTAATTTTATTTGATCCTGAGTAGTAGCTCGAAACTAGATTAATCCAAAGTCGCAATCGTGTGAATGCGTATGGCGAGTGTGATTTTATATACATACATAGCTGTAGGAACAGTACTATAAACACAAGTAACAGCTGCATAATTAAAAAGTGTGTTTATATAATATATGTATGTATGTGCAGAACCTGTTAACCACTATGTATTAATTATGTACAATGATCACGCCAGTATTTTGTTTGTTTTTTTTTCTCGGGGAGAAAGTTTGAGTGGAATTTAGGACAGGGATCATAGAAGGTAAATGGGTAAAATGTATCTCAAACGAAAACTGCGCTATCGTGAACACTACGAGAGTAAATGAAACTCGGGACAATTAGGCTGAAGGAATTTTTGTGGTCTAGCCAGGCTCAAGAGTAAACTGTATATTATACCTTTTATTTTCCTTGTTTATGAAATGAAATTAACTGGCTGAGCCTCGTATGAATTGCTATCCAGCAATCTCCTGGAGTCATTCGTCATTCAACCTGCACACAGATTTTAATCACGTAACAAATATTCCTACAACTGCAGGAAGGAAGATAAATTCCCTGATAGGGCCCAGAACTGTATGTCGAGTTCCTAGATGCAATGCAGCAGAGTGTACTTTCGTTTAAATGTAATAGCACTGCATACCATAAATACCTTCTATGCATTCCCCAGTCAAATTCAAAGGAAACCTTGTACCTGGGTTGTAGTGGTTGGGTTGTTTGAGCCGCTTTCCGTGCTTACACACTAATAAATGCTTCTCCCGGTGAAGTGATCTTGAAGAGCTGTCGAACTACGTGCAATTGAACTGACTGAAAACTAATAAATGTTTTTGCTACAATGCAATGTGTATGTCTGTCCGTACTTGAGCAAGGCTGAAATGCTGAAAGGCCCTCGTGTTATTGATTTCAGAGTCAGGCATTCTGGGAGTCGATTGAAGAAGCCAGCTATCCCGGGATTAATTATAAATACCTAGGAGATGTGTACATATACTAAAATAAAAAGTCGTTCACTTTATATCCAGAATAAATCGACACGACACCGACAAGCTAAAAGACATAGAAGCTAGAATGTACAGACAAAGCTGATAAGCAGATCTGAACTACCTAGTTGTAAACGAAACTATAGGATTGTTTTTGATGTTTTGATTTTTCGTACTAAATTGTTGTTTTATTCGTAGAATCGCATGAAGAATTCAACGCCCGATACTTGTATTGTACATATTTTCCTTTTCCGTGCAAAAACAAAACATTCTTCAATAATACAATGCAAGGGGTTATGAGTTCATTTTGTTAAATCCTCCATTACGAAAATACTGTAACCCTACCTGAATAGAAGTACCTGAAGCAATTATTACCTTCAAATATTAATTGTATGCTCGACATGTATAATTACTATATTACCGGTGCTACTTATCTATTATATTTACATACATATCATTAAATCTATGCATTACATTAATTTATTCTCAGAATTTGATTTAGGTATGCATTCTTAATTCTTAGTATAATAATTTATGAATTCTATGCACGACCCATGATATGACTTCAAACCATGTATAGAATTGCGAAGATAATTGTTATTAATGTTAATTATAAAATTATAATGATTTGCTCATACGTAGAAAGTTAAGTCTCTGTTAAAGGGAGTGGTTTACTATAAGGGCTTGTAAACCCATATTAATATATTATACAATACTGTGTGAGAATTCAATAATTGTACAAATCGATGATTTCTTGTTGACAGAAAAATTTAAATAAAACATTGCGCTATTATACATTTTACCTTTGATTCTGTAATACTGATATAAGCACCAATTCTTGGTACAGTTGGTACCGACAGCACAAAATGTAAAACTTAATCAGCAAGCACATTATTTCTTTTTGCATAAATGCACAGAAAAACAGACTGATGATGATGATCACGATCACTTCGTCCAAAGACAGAATAATAATATGAAGGTACATTGGAGGAATGCTATGATAATGATAATGATCCTTACTTCTTCTTTTTTGGTTTATCACAAAACTGAAATAATCAAACACACAAAATATTTTAAAGTTTGGGGAAAAATTGGAAATAAAAAGTATCTAGGTGCCTAGGTAGGTACGTTAGTTGCAAGGTGCAGGAACACTACATAGTGGTTGAAAAGATATTTACTGCATAATTATAATTATATATAACAAGTATTTTCGAATAATCTAAATCTAGAAATCCATAACGGGTTACGAGCATATATACCTTCACCTTGTCTAGCTCATTTACGAAGCAGTGAGCCAGCATTGCAGCGAATTTACAAGGAATGGCTTTAGGTCCGCCAACTTTGTCCGCCTTGTTAACTATAATTATTATTGTAAAGAAAAAAAATAATTTCACTCAAATAGCTTCCATATTATTCCAAATAGCCCATGAATTAACGGCTGAACCCACGGACATTTTGGTCCTCATGATTGCGTTGCATTCTGACTTACGACTAAATCATAAAATAGTAGTCTAGTTTCTAGACTGCACTATTTTAGACTCTAGAATAATTTAAAATAATTGATTATGCAATAAAATATTACTTGCGCCAGTGATACAACTGTTTACTATGTTTATTAGTCCCTCTTGCGATTTCCCGGAGACGAATCCTTTCACATCGTCAATGAAGGCCTCTCGAAGCGGCTCGCCGTCTGCATTGAGCTGCTCATAAAAACAAATCATACTGATGAATTCACTAGTAGACCAAACATCAATTAACTTTACTTTTCATAAATCCATTTTTTTTATTTAAAAAAAAGCTTTTAGTGCATGTAGGTACACCAAACAATCTTTAAAAAACTTACCAGTTTATGGTCTGTATAGACGCATCTGGCTAGGCACTGAAAGACAGAAAAATCCACCAGTAGACCAGTATTAAATGGCAGACAAAATTACATAAAATGTAAACCACATAATAATTGACAGCCAATCGAAAAATCGAACACATGATTTGTGTGGCAGTCAAGTAGTAACGTACCTTATCATCATACTCGTTCTGGACCAGCTTTTCATCATACACAATAACGCTTGTTTCTGAAAGTCCTAATCTTTTGACGCAGTTCAGAAGAACAGTAATATTATGACTCTCACTCTCTTCGTCTGGTCCTGGGGCTTGCATGCAAAAGTCATCGCCTTCCATCTCCATGGAGGAAGAAGGCGAGGTTGTTGGAACTCCGCATGTTTCCAGAATGAAGGTCGACAAAAAGGAGAAGACGAGGAACAGAAAGCTTAATTTTTGCAAACTTGCCATTTCGACTACCATTCTGGACACCGAAAAATTCTAATATGTTGTACGTAGTTTTAATTTATTAATGGCTGCAAAAATGTTAAATGGAAAAATACTGGTGACTGGAAGCTGGAGCTGGAGGCTTGAGTGCTTGAGATCCGTCGAACCCGTTTACACTGCGTTAGTTGTTAGTTGGTTGGTGGGTAATGTTATCGCAAAACGCCTACGCTCGATACCGCGGACTGGTAATAAATTTGACATGACCAAGTATTTATAGCGATTAAGATCCATTTGTCAGATAAAGTACAACTACTGATGTAAAAACTCTGGTCACTTTTGATCAGATGACCTTCTTTGATTTTGAATTTTTGAACCATGCAGTCGAATGACTATTATGGACTGCCGACTGGAGACACGGAACGTATTGCATATTCAATAAATAAATAAACTGTGCATCGGAATTGTATATAATTTTTTTGTATTAAATCCCCTGCGTCATTGAAACTACCCCCTGTTTACAAAATCGGAAGTCTAACCAAGGGCGTGATTACCGATTTGAGAGTCGCAGCAGAGGGCACCGCTTATCACTTATCGCCATCATCCGCTCATCCCGTTCATTTTTTCGATCGACAAAAACAGACTGCAGGGTCGTTGCATAGTCGAAAGTGTCAAGTTTAATGTACATTTTTATTCTGCCTTTAATATCTAGTGCGTAAATGGACAGATCGTTTATTATGATTTTCTATTATTTATTACTTCCCCTTCCTTTATTTATTTTTTTGTTTGCGTATAGGTATGTTTGATAGTGCAGCGTGTTCGGAGCAAAAAGCTTTTAGTGACCAAATTGTGACTTTAGCTGTTATGTTATTTCAGTTTAGAATACAAAAATTGCGAGCATAATTAAAATTGATTTATACCTCTTGACAATGAAAATTCCAATGAAGGTACGTACTATGACTGGATTATGGACCTAGAACCAGAACTTTTAGATTTTTTTCTATTGCATTAGCAGATTAGAAAATTTTAAAATATCTCATATTGCATTGATGGCATTGTTGAGCTCTGCTATTTAAACAATATCAGTACCTCAATTTCTCAATGCTATGCATTGTGCTTTTATTTTATTCCCAGGCAAGTTGCCCCAAGTTTTATGCGATTGTGTCACGTTTTCAATTTGATTGGTTCAGGTATACGTAATAACTATGCAGCTATTCTCTAACAACTCCATTTTCTGCCTGGTATCCGATCTAATTTTATCTTAACTTTTGATCATAAATCGTTGTAATAGTATCAATTTACAGGCGCTTACCTTGGAGTTGGACTTGATTTTTGAATATTGAAAAAAATGCGAGTATAATATAATATGTATGTATAATGCAAAATGCAATGAAGGAAATCTGAAAACAGATCTTGCTAGATGGGACAATAGATTGACTGGTTGTATGCATAACCTAAAAGTGTTTCCTTAAAACCTAAATAGTACTGAATATTATACACTTGCAGTCCAAATACCGAGTAATTATCCTGAAAAAACCGGAATAAACTGAAAAACAAAACAACATTGCTTACAGCTATCGGCTACGATGGACGATGTAAAATTATCTATGGATTCAGTCCAAGTTAAATTATATTTAAATGCTCCTTTGCAGACAAAACAAAAGATGATGATCTTAGAAGTCAGGAACTGACTGCAAAAGTTCCTCTGCTTCTTTATAAAGTAAAGTGAGTCACAAAATTTGCATTATTGACTATACATACATATATAATAGCACATACAGTTATAGTCAGGTTGAAATTTTATAACTTTTAATGAGCAAGACTGGCATTTAAGTCATGTAATTATCATTCATTATTTAACCAACACTTAAGTACGAACGCCTGAGAGATTTTGACACCTCGAGTGATTTTTAAACGTCATTCTTTGACAGTTGAGCTGCTAAGTAGTAGTACGTCAGTGTAACCAAGCATCCCATTAGAAATGAAGTAAATAGCAAAACAGAGACATTTCGTTTTTTCGTCATTTCTACAAATTGAAAGAAATTAAATCCACAGGAGTAATTGGAGCATATACTAGTGCTGGCTTCGGTGACAAGTGTACCAAATAAAGGGGATTTTATACTATTTGAGGAGTGATTAAATCATATTTTTTTATAATGACCGATCAATTGATAGAAACTGCAAGAAAAGGATTTCCAAATGTGTCAGGTCAGCAGTTTTTGCTTGATGTCATGATCCTTGTGATTCCATTATGTATCATACCTTTTGTGGCCCTGGTGATTTTCTTACTCGTTTTCCCATCATCCATCATTGGATCTTTTTTGAATCCAACTGTCCGTCGACTGGGATCTTGGTCTGCAGAGCAACTACTAAATGAAAACTTTATTGAGTCAATTTTACGAGCAGTGAACACATAAGATATAAAATTGCAAGGTAAGTTTACTACTAAGTCTACGCATGCATGTCAGGAAATAGTATTTTTACTTCTGGTTGTAGCAAATTCGGTCAAAATATCGATCTAAAATCTATTTTTGATTTTACTTTTACATAACTTTTGAAGCATCCGTAGAAAGTTTGTCAAAATACCTATGCACAAATATGCACATATATTTTTTTGATTTTTTTCCAGGTAATCTGAATGCATGGTGAGGGGCAAAAAGGTGCATGAAACCGAAGCGGAGCTCAAAATATTACAGTATACTACTTGTATATAATTGTTTATTAAAAAGCAAACAATAGTTTTCTAACTTTTTTATTTGTCTACCAACTAGAAGTTACAGCTGAAAGAGGTAGCTTTAGGTATTTTTCTAACCAGTAAACAAAAAATGTATACATAACAAGGGGTTTTGCTTGTCACCTGGTAAAAATAGATAAATAAATTATAGTTTACACACAAGTATGTATAACAGGAACAACAAATAGTAGTACAACGGCGTACATATGGACATGCATGTACCCACAGAATAACAACACTATATATTATTGACAAAATGTACAATGCATATTGTAGATGGTCAAAGGGAGTTTTCTACTACAGATACACCACTTTTTAAAACAGTTTTTTTAAAATCAAAACTAAGTGTAAATAAATTACTGGAATGATGTTTACTGTACAGCTGACACTACCATTCCAATACCATTCCTGATATAGTTTTTATAGATGGATACTACATCTCCGTAGTATGTATTTATAGGTAATTTGCTAAGCTAGCAAAATCTTTCTCTTTTTTTATAAAATAAATTGTACATGATAAATAATATAAATAACAATATTTAATAAATAATATAACAATACAAAATGTAACGAACGATTAAGTATACGAGGATTTCTTGGTTCTTGCTCAAAATAAATTAAACGATTGGGAATCTCTTAATTAAAATGTCCCAGTCCATGTAATCGGCTTCCTCACGGATGAATCTCGTTCGTCTGTATAAGCCAAAGCCAAAAATAATGAAATTATTGTTGTGTTAAAATCCAAAAAACAAAATTGCTAAAAATGCTAAATTCACAACCCATCCACTAACTGGTAAGGCATAGTGGCTCCTGCATTCTAAAAGCATGCATTGTACTCTAATATCCATAAAATGTAATGGTGAAGATAAACATTGTGTGTAGGTAGTACATTTTGGAAGATCTCCCTTACAGGCATCGGCATCGGCATCGGCCTCTCGTCCACCACAGTCACTACGGTCGTAATCGTGGGTGTCTCGGTACTAGTCTTGGAGTTTGGGAAATTATCATTGATGATGCTAGACTTGGTCGAGCTGGGTGCTGATGAGTTGAGTTCAGATGTTGAATATTCAATTTTACGTGGAAATCCATTATTCGTCGTGTAGCAGCGTCGTCGTATCCAAATGGTGAAAATTAAAATAATTACTATTACCACTCCGAGTACTCCTGAAGCTACAGATGCTAAAACGATTGGATTATGCAGACCAGACTCCACGGACATTGCCTGTACTGGTTTCGTTAGAATGTTGGGGTACTCTTCCACGGGCTACAATTTCGTACAAAGAAAGAAAGAAAAAAATATATAGTTTTCTACATTGGACCAGATCACCAGCACATTTTCAGACCTAGGAATATCATGGAAATGGATCCAGATATTTCTATGCTAAAAGCTTTTATGGACTATGGAGATTAAGCTTATAATAGTAGTTTGTTGCACAATCCTCTACGGGATTCTGATTTCATAATGCTCAGAGCGGAATTGAAATTTCCAAGCGTACAATCCTAATTAACTTACTTTATAGAAATATCGCCCTGTCCGGTGGCTCATCATTTTGACCATTTTGGGAATCTACAGAAATTAAAAATCAATAGTTTAGTATAAATTACATTATGTATGTGCTTTTAACATCCACAATTGTTGAACCATCAAAAATCTATGTTGACTCCTAAATTAATTAATGGTGGAGACAAAAAAACACAAAAAATATTGAATTCTTTATTCTTACCATGTTGATTTGTGCTCCTGCTGGTGACTCCATTGTAATAAATAAATATTGAAGTAGGAAGGAATGAATTCTGTTAGTGGGACCACTGTAGATAATTATTACTGTAGCACTTCAATGCAAAGCTTCCACTGATTTCTTTAACACAGAATATTATTTGGAATTGGACTTCACAAGACAAACACACTTAAACCAAACTCACGATCAGTCTTTCCTGTCCTTAACGGAATTTTATTGCTGCTAAGGTGCTTCTCAGTCGAGGCCTAGATTGCTTTTACAGTAACTCGTTTCCGATTCCCACTTTAAATAATTTTATCGTGTCTTCAGGTAGACGGGAAGGGAAAAGGGAAGCTACAAAAGGTCTTCGATAGATAATCCCTAGAAGAAAGGTAAGTATCTACCTACTTGGGTATATATTCTAGCACTTCCATGAACCTGAACTTAGTACCTACTTCAACATAGCCCTGCATCAACACGTCTTGGCTTTTTAAGTACTCTTTGTATCCCTCTGAAGATATAAAACTACAAACAAACAACAAACCATGGAGGTAGTGATAGTAGTGAAAGGTACATAGAAGCCTCCAATTGTTAAATAGGTACATAATATGACAATTTTTAGAATACTGGTTGAATATACAAAAATAGATATACATAAGCCAAGCAGGTAAATTCCAGGTTGCCCTTAGCTGAGTGACCCATATGGTCAAGACAGGTAGGAGCTTATAAGGCATTGAAGGAGCACCAGGGACACCTGATTTAGCCGCTTCTACTGTCAACTGTAGAAGCTCTGCACTGCACGCCCACCCTGTAATTATATGGACCAATAATAATAATAATAATACCTATAACTATAGCTACTGATAAATATTTACCTGCTCTACATACTATAGCTGGTGACAGAATTTTTAAATAGGATGCTCCAGTCCTGTCAACTACAAAAGGAGTACAAAGATCAAACAAAGGAGTCGAGTAGTTGGAAAAGTTTTTTTTTGCTGTCAACTGAAAAATGATATTGAGGCTATAAAGGGACGGAGAGTTGAAAGTTGAAAGGTGTTTTTTGCCCAAGAAGCGTGACGGATACACTTTGTCTGTCACCTTCAAACTTCATATGGATTCAAATTCAATTTTTACCATTTTATCCCGGAGTGGGGCGGAGAAGAGTGTACAAACATTGTTGTAAAATACTATTTTTGGCACAGAAATTAACTCCGACCTGTGACTGTGACGGTTGACCAAGCAATAAAAAAAGGGATCACAACCACAGCCACAACTATGGCTTTGCTATTGTATTTTTATGAAAATATACCGTTGATTCCATGCAGTCTACCTCTCGAGACTCGCCCACTGCAGTGCAGTGCAGTTCCAATGGAGCAATCAGCATAATCGTAATCGTATTTTGATAATTAACTTACCTAAAAAACAACTTTTAGTATCAGCAGAATATTAGAGTAAGTATGTAATAGACAATTTTTTAGGATGAACGATGAACTGCTTTTGCTGATGCAGTAGTGCAGTGGCTTATGCTTTCAAAATAAATAATGTTGTTAGTGACGCCACCAAAATCCACCATGGCAGGGCCAGGGGCCAGGGGGACAAGAGACAAAAAGAATGAAGCAGTTTAAAAAAAATGAAGTGTTGACGTCTGTTCTTTACGAGACTAGACACGATGGCTGCCTTAGTTTTTGGTTTTGGTTTGACATTGGCTAGTCCTTGAGCCAGTGTTTTTAGTTAAGGTGGGCTAGAAAGTAATTATGTCTGTCAAAAATTGGATCGTGTCTATATGCTGCCAGTATGTCCCTCCGTCGAGTCCGTCTGCTTCACCTACAAACAAGCACTTACAACTTTTTAGGGAAATTGACAAAATTAAATATAAAAATAAAACCATTTTTTAAGGGAGCAGGTGGAAGCAGGTAAGGTAATTAATGTACTGATGGCTGATGGTGGGGCTTGTACAAGATAATTCCATTTCTGACAGCCAGTACATAAGATAAGACGAGACGCGTCAAGATTTATGGATTAATTCATGTCTGCGCCCTGCGCCATCAATCCCAAGCCTTTTTATATTTTCACTTCTTTTTCTGAAGAATATAAAAATGATACAAGTTTAAAACACTTCTTGGTATTCATAAAAACTTGTCTCGTTCGATTTCTTTGAAATGTCACTATCGTGATTGCATTATGCAGATTTCAATAAGTAATAATACTAGGAAGGAATGCTTATAATACTTACCTACCTTTGATTGTGATTGTGAGTGACAAAAAAGAAAGTAAAACTGACAGTTCTAGTTTTTGTGTCAATATGAAATAAGGTGGTAGGAGAAGGACCAAAATAGTTGTAAATACAAATACTTTCATGTTAGCTATAAATTTATACACCTTATCTATCATGTAATTGGGGTAGTTATGTTGTGTAATATGCTCATACCAGGAACGACCAAAAATTAGGTTGGAACAATGTAGAAATGACAATTATTACTGTTACGGTTTCTGGTAGAACACAGAAACCGCTCGCATTAAATATTTGTTCATATTGGAATGTCTTAGCAATTTCTACACAATTGAACCGATGATGTCAGCCGTCAGAAAATCAGTACTTCTGTCATTCAATTAAGAAACTAGATCAAGAAGTGAATTGTTCGGCTTCCAAGTAATAAGAGAAGGGAAAACTGTTTCATGTTCCATATACAATAATGAGACTCTTACTTAAGTTGTGTTTAAGGTGAAGCTGCTGCTTGTATAATTTTTAAAGATGAAACAAAGATGTGGGCCGACTATGTTGGTGGCACGGCCTTTTTCACCGTTACACATATTTCCATTCATGTCAGTAGGTTTAATTATAAAATCATATGGAGCTCACATATACCTACGTGTCTAAAATTATATGTTACAGCCTTTGCCAAAATCTTAATCTACTTTCATACCTAATCACTTTTCTCCGAATTGTACATTAATTAAATTGGGCACGTGCCGGAAATGATCTGAAAGGATAAAAAGTATAATTGAAATTCATTTCTTTATCGTTTTTCTCAAAAACAGGGCTAGATTGCTACACTTGGATGCCCTATTGAGGAAGTCAGTACAAAACAATTGTGCAAGGCAGCGGTTTTTACGTTGGACGATCGATCGGTAACTTCGAAATAACTATGTACCTGCTCATACTTTCTACCTATTTACACAATTTAGCTGGTTTAATGTGCTATGTTATGACTAACTAAGGTATGTATCGACTATAGGTACGCGAGTCCCCAGGTGCAAACATCAGCAGCCAGCAGTATTATGTATTCAAATAATCGTGCTTCTAATTAAGAGAGGTAGGATTATCCGGATATTAAGGGTTCTACAGTTTACCTGCTTCTTGTGGTTCTCACGATCACCTCGCTTTTACCGTTAGGATTACTGAAGCTTTGTTCGCTAATTATTATAGTTAGCAGGGTAGCTTTAGCTCATCGGATTTACTAGTTAGACTAAATACCTATCATATTTTGAATATGAAACAAATAAATGATAATATATCTAAAATCACAAGTTCATGCATGTAAGTAGTACTGTCTGTAAAAGATGATGTTGTGTTTTGTGAGCCTCGTGTTATTTTAAAGTAAGTACGTCATACACTCACTGATAAGCTAAGCTACCTGTCAATGATAGGGGATTTTCCTGCGTAACAAAACAGAAATGATTGATGAATGTCATTTTGAATTATTCTAATACCTAATAATTATAATTTGAAATTAAGTATGATATTACGAGAAGTGTGATATTTGAGCAGAGGCGTGGTGATCACCTGACAGATCTACTCGTAAATGTTGTTTCAGATATTGAATAACACCTGCAATTAAAGTTTTGATGAAGGTACCCACATACGCACCTGCCTACACTAAACTATAGAAATGAATGGAAGTATGAGTTTAAATCATAAGTAATTCTATACCTCGGACAGTGGCTTCATGCATCGTGTGTATCGTAGTTATCAAGTCCGTATTTGTATTTAATATTGGTTTTTGTCGTATAATACAGGCACTCCGAATTGATATTGTACCAACAGTATTGACATTGACAGTCGTTCCAATGAATCTGTCCTGTCCAATAATGCAATGTAATATTTAATATGTAGTAGGAAATCCTAACTCTTATCTCCTAACTCCTAACTCTTTTTCTAAATCCGGCTCAATGTCACCGTCAAACGCCACAGATTTAGACACCTATTATCTGTAAGTATGGAAATACGTACCTATGTATGTACGCTATGTATTAACCTTTTCGACACGGTAACATACTTAGTTTTGGATGTTTTTGAAAAAGTTCTTCTTTTTCAGTTTTGACTATTTGAAAACGGTAATTTCTACTTTTCTGTCCTTTTAAAAGTGCTATTTACTAGTTTTGATCGTTTTGAAAAAGTGTCATGCACTAGTTTTGATCGTTTTGAAAAAGTGTTATTTACTAGTTTTGACCTTTTTGAAAAAGTGTTATTTACTAGTTTTG